>KI919424.1:32741-62426 GCA_000473525.2 Anopheles melas | reverse complement strand
CGGATGCGTGCGCAATCAAATGACTTTTGTGCCATCGGTTGAACCCGTTAATTTTTGGAAAAAGGCTATGCCCACACCAAAGTTGGAGCAAACCAGCACAAACATTTGTCACCAAGCACAGCACGAGGGAAGCGCACTCTGTTGACACGCAGCCTGAATTTATCTTGATTTGACCAGTTTCAAACGCGTCCATTTTCGCACCTGGATGGATGGTGAGCTTTTGTCGCGTTGGTGCAAAAAGGTTTGCTTTTTTCGGGCTATATTGTTTTTTTTTTTTTTTTTTGGGAGAAAACTGCAATACAACTCTAATCAACGCTCTCTGGGTAATGCAACTGAGCTGGAAACTTCACCGATACGCGTGCAAAATACGTGCGCCTATGGTTTGAACCCTGTGCAAAAAAAAAAACGGCGAGCAAAAGCGTGGAAATTCGAGCATGTTGAGGATCGAGTGAAAGAGATTATAATTAGATTTTTTTTCGGTATGTTTGAAGAACCAGGACACACACACGTTTTGCAATCCATTCATTTGGAGGTGAAATAAAATGCACTCATGCATGGGCTAGGATGGCTTAGTTTTGGAAGTTGCGTTTCGTTGCGTTTCGGTGGCTGAAGGGAAATTCAACTACAAAGTCTGCACTGCACTGCTGTTCAATTTAACTGATTGCAGTTTTTTGGAGCAGCTTCTGTTTTGAAAAGTGCAGTCTCTTTGTTTCATTCGAAGAAATTCCACGGCATGAAAAAGTAGCAGTTTTCATATTGCAATTGCAAAACTAAGTATTTTAAAGAGGTTGCCCCAGTAAAAGCAGCGAAAAAAAGGTTAGATTCTCTGTTTTGATGGCGTTCGCAAGGTGTATCACCAAAATGTATCCACTGAAGCGCCAGTTCAACGGTAATGGAAAAAAAATCCGTCTAGTTTTCCCCGTTTGGTGACCCGTGATTGTAAGTTTGGCCGAAAAAAAAACAACGATCTTTCCCATTCTGATGAGAGGCACAAAGTTAACTAGCCGTAAAGAAGAGCGCTTCAACCCTGCAGCTGCAGAATAGTTACAAAGTTGTCTGTGCTTCTCGGCGCTGGCCACGCTTTGCTGGGCAGCGCACGGCCGCGTGTGTATGGTATATGGGAAATTGCACCACCCCGTGCTGTAAGAAAGTTTGTTTATGCGGGCTAGCAAGCAGCGGTGGAAAAAGCGTGTCCTGGGAGCAATTTTTACAGGACTTTTTTGTGATTTTTTTTTTCAGGAAAGTTAGTTCGAACAGGTACTTAAAGCAAAAGTTTAAACAAAACCTTCCTCGTTTTAGAACAGCAGTGTGCGAGGTAAAACTTCTGCATAATCCCGCTCACTCTTCACACAAGTTTCACTGTGTCGAACGAACACAAAAAAAAATCAATTAATAACTTAAATGGATACGATGAAGTTGAGGGGGCCGGAAAGTTTTCCATGTACCGTGAAAACAGTATCGGTTTGGCAGGGTACGAGCGTTGGTGAAAAAAATATTCAAATCAGATTGGCTTAGGAAAGTTTAAAAAATGGTTTTGATAGCCATTACTTTGGTACAAATCGATGGTGTTGAAAGTTATTTTCTGCATAGAAAGGTTTGGTGAAGTGAAGAACTATTTGCAAGATCATTGGTAGGTGAAAACATTCACCGTTGAGTGCAGATTAATCCAATATATGGAAGAATTTGGTCACCAATTTTGGAATTTGGAAGAATTTGGTGATTGTGGGGCATTTCACTTTACTTGAACTTCTGAAGTTTGGTAGGAAAAGACTATAAAAATTGAAAAATATTGAAGAAATTGTAGTGTCTTAAATATGGTCAATGGAATAACTAGGGTAATTTTATTTTTTTTACATTGTTTTCCGGATTTTGAAAAGAAAACTTATTTACTTTAAAATCAAAAAAGTTATTGGTACACTTAAATAAATATTAAACACTGATAAAAACTATTTTACAATTACAATTAGGCTCGAGTATTAATAACAATTTTAAATTAAATCTATATGTCTACTTGTTCCAAATTAAAAAGTTTGAAAATTATTATTTTTTTACCAAAGAATTGAAGTATTTCAATCACATTATCAAGTTAGTTTAATTTTGATTCTATGTTTCATTATTGAATGGTACATTGTTTAACACATAGTCATAGTATAATAACTCTCTAGTTGATCACTCTTTTCAGATTCTTCTTATTCAATAAAAAAATTGGTTCAGATAGTAAAAAGTTTCCAAAAAACTCTTTGTACTGAGTGATCTTTAATCAATAATATTTACATGCAGGATTCAACTCATTACTCACTTACTCCTAATAATTGCGCATAACTTCAAATGGCAAAACAGTAGATGCAGCAACCACATGTTAATGCTCCAACACACTAAACAAAAGACGCTGAAAAAAGTGTGGTAACAAAGCAATTAGCTAACAGGAAACAACGTTTGCTTTGCATAATTGTGGACATAATGAAAAATGTGTGTCGCTAATACACCCTAACGGGAATTAGTATACTTTTTTTCTTCGTACCACCACACAATGAGCCCCACGGCCAAGATGGGATAATTTAAAATTCTTTTCATAGCACCATCCGAACAATACCCGTTAGCGCAGTGACGCATTTGCATCGCATGCATCATTGATTGTCTCACTTTTCACTCCACTCCGCTGTGTGTGTGTTTGAAGTGATTGCCGCAGTACTTGAAGCGGCAAGGAGTGGCACCCCGGGATGGAGTGTACCTGTGTACCATAAGTGATATGCCATCCGAAGGAGAGAACAACCTCCAACAACCGAGACACGGATCAAGTCGAGTAAAATCGCCCACGAAGCTTACGCTGAAAAGCTCAGTGGTTTTCTTTTTCTGCTCCCACCGAGGGGGCCTTTTGAAGTCCTAGAGGAAGCTTGAGGGGAAAGGGAGTGTAATGAGGCGGGGTAAGGTGTGAACGATACGGTAAAACGGACGGACGCAATGACTTCATACAACCCGGGTGATGAGTGTGAGATTTTAAGTGAGCTTCACTCAACCTTCACAGCCCTCTGCTTTTCGAGAGCACGGGGTAACGAGCTGATTGCGTTTCTGCTGCTCGCTCACTCGGCCGAGGGCGAGCTGTGGATTCGTGTGATGTTTCAAGAGTCTTGGAGTGAGCCTCGACGGTAACTTTGCGCCCGAAGCATTAGGATGGGAAGCAGACGGATCGTTTGAAATCGGTGTAAATGGGTACACAGGGCTAGTTGAAGCACACAACAAAGTGACTACAGCTTGAGGGGTAAAGGCAAGCCGATAAAAGTACAGCTAACCGCAGGGTGGATCGAAAAATTCAACATGTTATATAGTTATTCAATGATGTTTTTTTCCAATCAAAACATCAATACAAATCAATCAAGGAGAAATGAAAGAGAAACAGGAGATCCTTTGTTAGATAAGCTAGCAGATAACAGAATAAAAGTGCTAAGCACAACAAACCTCTATCATCGTGTTTTGACAGCTAATAAATCGCTATTATTTCTTCTTGTTCTCCTTATTTTTCAACAAGATCAACTATCTAGTACCTCATACATTAATTTATGAAGAAAAGAGAGACATTTCAGAGAGGAAAAATCGTGGATCTATAAAACGGGGTTTTATCCTTTACCTGTCTGGGTGAAGTCATGACGCTTCGCACTACACCATCGAGTTACTCCCGATGACCTCTGCAAATATTCAAATAAAAAACCTTCCCATCGCAGAGACCAGATGTTTCAAGCTCATGCTTCTTTATAAGAAAGTAGCTAGATTCTTGATTGCTTTTGGTTTTCAAAATGTTTGTTAATGAATTTTCCGCCCTTCATTGTGCCTTCATTGCAGCTGTGACAAAAGAAAAACTCTCCAAGAAATCAACAAAACCGGAAACCAAAATAAGCAAATGTGTCTTCAGAGATTGCAGTGCAACGTTTAACGCTCGAGTGGTTTCACCAGATACTGAAAGTCTAACATTAGACCCCAAATTGCACCGTTCTTCCCCGTAAGCCGGAAAACATTGCTTTATCATCATACTGGGAAACAACCTCTTCGTTCTCTTGTCCTCTTCTTGTACGGTCCAAGGAAATATGCGCATCGTTTATCGGGCCGCAAACAACCGGCCAGCCGGCGTTCGATGCAATCGGTTGCATTTTTCGGACACAAAGCTGTGCTCAGTTTGGTGGTTTATTTTTCTCGCTTCTTTCAGTTTTCGAGATCCCTGCCAAACATCGGAACGATCGAAGCTTGCATCTGCAAACATGCACTGGGATCTCTGTGGGCAAACCGAAGCACACACGCCCCTAAACAAACCCAACCCAAGATACGCGCAAGAAGGAATTTATGCCGGGGAAGCTTTTTTTGTTGATGTTGCTATTGTTCGGGGAAAACTTTGGACTCATTTCTTCCTTACGTTTGCGAGATAACCGTGATCCTTTAGAACTGAGTGCAGGAAAGTATACACACACCCACATTTTCCTGCAAACAAACCTGTGTATCTTTGCATATGCGAATTCCTGGTAGTTAGCGCAACCTTTTCCATTGGATACCGAACTCGGCCAATAGATTGAATGCACACAAACACAACAAAACGACGACAAACGAACACAACACAGCAAAAGCTGTCTCGCACTCCTACTGATAGCGAAGTAACGCATTCGAATTGCCGCAAGAGCCTGGCGGTCTGGTAGATACGGTTGCTGTGATGCTGCTGCTTTCTTCGAAGATACGACCCCGCAAGGCACAATCACAGTGTCTTTGAACCGGCTGAAAGGACTTTGCCGACATGTACGGAACGCATGGATACCAGACCAATGTATACGTACGTATGTATCGTTGCCATTTCACCAAAAAAAAAATCTCTTTCCTAAACCCTCTCGCCCTGGTTGTGGAAAAGATGAAAATTGGATTCGTCAAACATGCTGAGATGTGCAGAGCAATGTGGCAAAGAAGAAGAAAAAAAGAGCTTACACACACGGGTTCTACGCCTTCTGACAGTCAGACGGGGACGTCACGAGACAACGCCGAGCTGGCAAACATCATTCTAGGATGAGTAATGTTATGTGGCTGCAAATTTGGCTCGTAAAAAATACCCTTTTCCCTTTTTTGCTCGCTCGCTTGCCTTCTCGCTCTACTTCCGTGTTCCACGACGAGCGGTGGCTTTTGTTGTGAGATGAAAATTAAACAAAGTTTAACAAGCGCCGGAAGTTTATTGACAAACGAAGATGTCATCGCAATTGGCATGATGGAAAATTTGTGTTTCACGAAATGAGATTTGCGTTTCGCTCCATGCCTGGCGTGGAATTCGTTGGCGTTTTACATCTGCTGTGTCATCCCTTCGGGCGCCGTAAGCAGGAGGCACGACGCAGCAAAACGAAGCAATGCAATATTTGACTGTCAAATTGAATGTTGCACAATTTAATTTTGAGTAAATGAAAAACATATCAACATTTGAAGAAATTGGTAACATCCAGCAATGCAGTGCAGCAAGGTAGTGCAGCATAGCAAATGGGATTATAACTAAGGTATCAGATACGTACTTTGTACTTCAAAACCCATCGGAAACGAGCAATAGATCATCCGTCTTCCCAAAAAAGGTAAAAGCCATCTTCACACGTCAACTCCACCAATTTTTTGCTTGAGTGTAGTCAAGAAGCTTCAAGAGGTTTTTTGGGAGAAATCGTCTCTGATTCGAGCTATCCCTGACAGGAACAGGTAGAAGTGGTTGGGAATTTTTCGTTGTTCGTTTCACTCGGTAGTCTCCACGGTTTGCATGATTCACGGAGCATGCGACTCAACGACGAATGACAAAACGGAGTGTTTGACAACCTCCCGGACCACATCATACGCGCTTTCTCACGCAATGGTCTGATAGGCTCATTCGTTATCACTGGAGAAGCATTTATCATGGGTTACACAAATTGCTTACGAACGGGGCACACGGCAAGGGAGCGAGATGTGAGATACACATGTGTGCGAATCTATTCCAATCTCAATCAACGTCCTTCATCGCTAAACCATCGGCACGCCGCGCCAGTGGATATATAATGCAATCTAATGTGTATAAATACAATTTATTTTCATCACGATCATCGTTACACGCACAGTGATATTAATGGGCGGTCGATTGGAATGGGAAGGATGAGGAGCGGCTGCAAAAGTGCCGACGCTGCTGCGTCAGCGTCAGATTAGGTTTGCAGTTTGACTTGGGTCCGGGATTTGCCCAAAAAGTGATGTGGATTAGGAAGTGCACGTGTAGGAAAGTTGTCTGCCGCTACTTCCAGCTCAAACAACGGCTCAAACCCTGCCCAGAACCCTTTCTGGCTTTGGAGTAACTTCTTGGTTGGTAAGCTGGTGTCAAACAGAATCATTTTATGCTCTCATTTCCATACTGCAAGAATCATGTCTTGGTGAACAGTTTTATGGAGTGAGTCCCGAATAGCAGGAAACTATACCTTATACCGCATCGCCCGGAAGGATCCAAAATTTTCGTTCGCTTACCTCCCTGAAAAAAAGCGAAACAAGCTCCAAATTACACAACTCGCCAAGTACGAGACAGTTTCAAGAATGGAGCACCAAAGACCCCAAAAATTGGAACCACCAGTCGGAAGGATACGGTGCGCAGTATCTTCAACCGGAGCTTTGCCTTACGTCGTCGATGGCAACAGATAGACGAAGTTTCTACTGTGCATTTTATAATTTCATTTCCGGCATGTGTGTGTGTGTGTGTAGGAGTGTGTTTCTGTGTTCTTGTGTGTGATACACATTGAAAGAAAGTTTTCCGATGTAGCATAGAAACGACGACGCCGTACACATATGCAATATGGTGCACAGCACACACATACACAGTGCATCAAAACGACATCCCGGGGTATAGTTTGCATCACCTGTTCGTCCTGCCTAGAATGTTGCATACATTTCCCCTGAATGGGTGGTGGTGAAAGCTTTACAAGGGTACAAAATGGAGCGGTGTGATGTTTGTGTGCGAAATTTTATTACCCTGCTGATGTACCTTCGTCCGCTCCGCTTGCCATCATAATGGGTTCCATAGTGTACCATCAATACTGGCGGAAGCTTTTGCATAGACAGATCAAGAGTGCGAACGAGAAAGATACCAACTGGGGCAAACAACACAACTACATATCGCCCTCCCGAAAGATCCCATACAGTGGAGATGAGAGGAGCAGCAGCAGCAACAGCACGGAGCAACAAAAGTCGGAAAAGCCGGAAAAAACAAAACACGGAACTGGAAATGGAGAAGTTGTTTATTGTTCCTGATCGTACACTGGTAGGGAAGGTATGACGAGACGATGGTGGCGTATTAATTGAACGGAAAATGAACGGTTTCGATGCACGGAGGATGCGGATACGAGGGTGCGCATACGTGCATGATGTGTATTTGCCGAGCAATTTCATTCATACCGTTCGAGTGCTCAAATACAGTAAAATGGATTGCTACGGGAACGACGGCACGGAAAAAGCATCATTATTTATCAGCGATGTGGAGTAATGAGACCCACTGAACCATGGGTCGTCTGGAAAAGCTTAGTGTTAAGCACACTTCACGCAGCGTACTGAAGTTTGTAATTAATTTAGCGATTAAATTGTATTTGTCTTTGTAAATAGACGTCAAAAGCTTTTTGATAACAATTATTTACTTCTTTAAACGAGTAAAAGTTATTTTTGAGCAGAAAATGATCTTATATCACAAAAAAACTATACTATTTTCAACCCCAAAAACTAACAGAGCTCACCACCAGTTGGTCAAAGCTAATTTCCCGTCCGGTAGTTTAGTTTGTTGATATTGTCCCAACCCACGCTCAAACGACCCCAAACGATATACAAAGATTGTCTTGGAGGGTGAATCTTGCTCTTACGGCCGCTTGCTGCAAAGTCATACGATCCTGTAGCTTTGCGGAATGAACGTGAACGTCTTACCGACTGCCCCTTTGGTGAAAGAGAGAGCAATTAAAGCAACCATTAGCTATATTGCGGCAAACGATTATCCTGTGTTTCTTATACCCTGTCGGGTGAGTGGTTTTATGGTAGTAGCAGTTGCGTAACGAAGTAGAGTGTGTGCACTATCCCTTTTTTTTGTTGCTGTTGCGGCAGGTATCGTCATCATTGAGAAATGTTTCCCTCTTCCTCGGTGCTGTCATTAAGCTTCAGTCTGTGTTGTTCTATTTCCACACGATGAAGCAGCAAGCGATCTACCACACATAATCATGAGCGTGATGGTACAGAGGCCAGTACCAGCACAAGGACAACAGAGCTATAGGGCTCAGGATGACTTGGTTCTACCAGGTTGCGGCTGTGCCGGACGGTTCAGCGTGCTTTGAGGGTGTCTCCCATGTTGGAGGATGTTATTGCCCTGCATGGGTGGATGGGTGCTAGGAAGCAAAATTACACAAAAGAGTGATGCAATTCGTAGAGCGAAGGTTCGCAGCAAAAACAACAAAATATCTGGAATATCTGGATCAGTGTAATAGGATATCGTACGATTTTTTACGTCCCAGCTCCAATGCTTGTAATAGCAAATGGGCTTAACAGCTACAGTGTCACCAATTTACGAGGTATTTTAGTGCAAGAATTATGTTCTATAATTGTATACCTGTAACAGTAGCTTTAAAAGGGTTGTTTAACAGTATATAAATATTACAGTTTATGTTGGACAGGAAAGCTTCCCTTTTCACCGACAACAGACGAACTTAATGCACAACAATAAATTGCATTTAAATCTTTAAAAGTATATATCCGAACTATTTCAAAATGTAGTTTGACTTGTTTGTAGTTTTTTTCAACGAATTCTTCAATGTGCTTTCAGTGAATTTTTGGAATTGTAAATTGCGATTCAACTTTAAATGAATGTTTTGAAGAGCAAATTTCTTCATTATTTAAAAATGATAAAACAAAAGCGTCATGGAACTCATTTTGGATGCACATTTTGAAAGCATTCCGAGTCCTCCTGGAAACGAGTATATATTTCATGGTTCAACTTTTATCTCAATCCCCACCACCATTAAGAGAGATTATGTTCCATCCTTTCTACTTGATATTCACAAACACACACACACACACACACACACATACACATGCATGCAAGCTCGCACTAATGTTCGCCTTTGTTCTTGTTATCTACTGCAACTGCAAGGATGTACTGTCAGTGTTTAACAAACCATGGATCCATATTTCAAAACTCAAAGATACTTTTCCTAGAAAATTCCGTTGCAAACAAGGAAATCACTTCATAAATCACCATTACCTACCGTTACTGTTGCTCGGTGTTCCTCCCTGAGCTCGGAGCTCTTGGGCAACTACTACACTCTCTAGCGCATGTGTAGCGCAACTCCTGTACGGGTGCATACGAACGACGAAAACACAGGAAACGTAAAGCGAGAGAAAAAAAAGCACTTTCCCATAAACACATATTCAAATTTATTGCCACCAGAGGGCGGTACTTTATGTCCGGCAGAAAGAATAACCGAAGCGATCGTCGTTGTCTCGCCTCGGAAAGACGGGAAAACCCCGGAAGCAACTAAGGGCTGCAGAAAATTCTTCTTCACCACGAAACGATCCACTGTTCTATTCCATCAACTGGTTGAAGGCTTTTCTTGCTTTCCCCAAAAAAAAAACCTTCCCAATACACCCAGAGCATACGGTCACCGAGCTTGAGACAGTTGCATCGGTGCAGAGAAGCAAGCAAAAAAGGACTGCTTGCGTTTTTTTTTGCTCCTATTGCTCCGATGTTCTACCAACACAACCTAGACCACTAGTTAGTAGAGGAACCCGAGTCCACAGAACAGGTTGCAAACGAATCTGGCAATGTTCCGATCTCCGGTGCTGCCAGGTCCGTCATAAATTCCCATCACCAACCCAAAGCATATGAGCCGCAAACCGGTACAGACGAAATATGTGAATGGCTGCGATGATTCCACGTATCGTATCGGGCAGATGCAGAGAGACAGAAACTACCACAAATTCGTCGGGTGGTTTTTTTTTTGGCAACAGAATTCCACCAGTTTTGCATACGGGAGATACAAGGTCCTCCGGTTTGGTGTTGGTGCGCTTCAGCTGATTGCAATTTCCCCAAAGTTATGGGAGCACGCTATCTTATCCCGCACCACACCCACAAACCAAAGTTGCCAGAGAAAACGATTCTGTGAAGACGTGCACGTTTGTCTAGCGTTTGTCATGTCTCTGAAGTATTCTCCCGTAGAGCTACAGGAGCAGCTCATGACGATAGTTGAAAATTCATGATAATCGAAAGAATGCATGACCAACAAACAAGGGGGTTTCAAAAGCGCTCGGTGCATGATGCATTCCAAGTGCCAAGGACGTCAGGGTGTGCTTCAGAATCGTTGCATGATTTGTTGTTTTTAAGCCGGTCCAGAACAATGGTATAACGTGAGACCGCAAGTGTGTGGTGCGTATGTCATCACAGTGAGATATCTTCGCTCCGAGGCAAAAGATAATGCTGTACTGATTTTGGGGACACACAGTACCTGTACCCATCGGTTGGGGCTCTGTTTGCTTCATAATCCTCATTGTGAGTGCGGCTGGGCGGAAAGCATATCAAAGATTTGATGCAGTCGTCCCTATCCTTCGGTTTTCGGACGAGTTTTAGACGAGTGTGATGCTTCAGTGAAATCACACAATTATGATAAATTTGATGAGTTCTTGGAATAGATTCAAGCGCACACGCTATGTGTGTGTGTGTGTGGTTTATGCGAAATGTTCTGAATTTACTGGCAATAGCTCATGCTGAGCAATTGCTTTGTGATTTACCGACACGTTTTTGGGCAAAATCTGCAAAGCATGCATTCTAATTAGCTTACTCTGCCGATCCTCCTCCGGGCTACAAAGAATCTAACCAGTTCCTGCAAGAACGGACACACAACAATAGCCCGGCAACGGTAGCAGTCATCTCCAGGGTTGGGACAAAGCAGTACACCGGTGACAAACCAAACAACGATCGGATGCTCTCGCTGTACGAAAGCGTGGTCCATAAGGCCGATTATTGGAGCGTAAGCCTGTTCTGCGGTATCTACAACACGTCGCACAAACAAACGATTCGTGCACTAGTGGTGTGTGCAAAAAATGAAATGAAATGAAAACAACAAATTTGCAACCGGCTGGAAATTGTACGCAACATCACTGCGACATGGCGCAGGTGATGGTGCTGCCTATCAATGGCGACTGTACGCGAAGAACGCCAACATTGGAGTTGCGCGCTCGAGCGGGTGCGTTGTTTTGTCAAGGGATTAAGCTTTTAACTGGAAATTGCAAAAATCAACATCCGCCGTGTGTCAAAACACCAAACGAAATGCTGCTGGCCTTCCGAGTGAATGGAACACTTTTCGCTGTCCATCTGTTAAGAGATTCCATTTCATAGCGGGTTTTTTTAAACCTCGGAGTGATGAAGAGTTTTGTAAGAAATCATTTGGAACAAATTCAATCAACCACAGATGTGAATTGACTTCGAGTACAATACATTCCATTAGATTTATGGAAATACTTTGCTGTGTAGTAGCAAGAATTCAATCTTCGCTCTTACCGTTTTAAAAATTCTCGTTGATATCGGAAAATGTTCTAAGCCTTTCGACGTACCTGAAAAGGAGAGCAGAAAAAAACATTAGTTCCAAGTTATTTTAGGCTACATTTTCAAAGCAAACTGCACTCAACACTAGCCCTACAGGAAGGTTTTTAAATAATTGGGGAAAAAGCTTCACTCGCATCTATTTTCTCCTGATTGCCTGAGAGTCCATTTTTCTTCGGCACACGATACACATCGCATCAGCAATGCACCAAACGCTGCACCTCTCATCGTGCTACTTCCGCGAGATTCACTTTCATTCACGTCCAGACAGAGTAGTAGATGGTTTTTTGGGCATACGCTGACGCCGGAACGTGATGAAAAATTCAATTCCATTTCCTTCTCGAGGTGGGCGCACATGAAAGCGAATGCAGAAGGAATATGTTCTCAAAGAATGATAGACATTTGCACGGCTGGGTAGGGCCACGGGAAACGGGTTCCAGTTGCTGTTGCAAATTTAATGTGCAGATCTAGGGATCTCAGAATTATTTTGGATTTCTCATCGGCTTTGAAAGGATTGAACGTGAGTTGTGACAGCTTAAATATGTCTGTCTGATCAAACAAACTTTGCCAATCAGCCACAACATAATTGATACAAAGTTCGTTTGCGTTTAGTATGTAATCAACACTATTTTTAGCAGCCTATTGAAACCAAGAAAATGTTTAAATTTGCATTCAGCCTTTTTATTTCTTGCTCTTTCGGCACATAATATGATTTATCTTACATTTTTCCATCAGTTTGTATTACTTATCAAACTTTATTTTCAAAATATGGTTTAAAAAGTAATAAAATCAATAAACGATACCGTTGACTACATTCAACAACATGTAGTCACAAACGATACTAATTTCAAAGCAGTTTGTACGGGTTTGGAGGTGTCACCTTCAAGCTATTTTAATCTGACTACCATCCCAAAACAGTTCTCTGTCTAGCCAAATCAAATGAAAATTTCCATACAAAATGCACAGTTTATCACAATTCGGGTCAAGATCAAGAACACGATTCAAAGTAACATAAAAACCACAAACAAAAAGCTCGTTGTGTCGGGTGATAATCTGACGGTTTCGTTTCCATCCTCCAACCGTTGTTCGTTTCTTTGCCGCTTGGCACCACTGTCAACACCAATATTGATCTCCCTGTAGCACGATTGAGCATATCTCCAAAAATAAAAACCGAGATGACGTGTTGATGCGCGTTGAATACAAATCGGTACGACAAGCAAAAATATTCATCGTTACAAACGCTCAACCGCACCAAATCGCAAAAAAAAATGGACGCTTTTTTCCTGCTGGTAGTGTCCCTTTCCCAAACGGGCATCACAAAACCTTCAAAGGGGTGTATGTAAATTGGGCCAAAGATATCACAAATGAAAGTAGGACCGAAAGCTGCCCAATAAAACGCACGGGCAAAAAAACAGCTACAAAACGCTTGTTTTGATTTTAAGGTTTGGTGTCCTTCTTGTGTATGCAGGACACGGCATCGCACACGGCACACGCACCATCACCTCCACGATTGGCCAATCGACTGAACGGGCTGAACATAAATACCAATTACCGTCAACCCATGCACACCACACGCGAGCATCATCAACAGCATCATCACCACCGGAATATGGTCAAACATGAAAATTCCACCCAGAGAAAACTGATGAAAAATGCTGATCAAATTCCGACCAGCACGAGCACGAGGTTTGATTGGTTTGATTTAAAAAATAAATCGTCACACCTCGCGCAGCAATGTGCAACACGATTGTGTGAGAAGTTGACGACGATGTTTTGCCACCCCTGACCATATGGAAAACCGGGCAAACGGGTCGATAAGGATTTTTTGGGAGCGTTGTCTTGTTTGTCGCGAAGGGTACACAGAATGAACCAACAAAAAAAAATCACAGTGATTAATTTTAATTAATTTCACTTCCTCCACCTCTCGATGCGTTCCGAAATGTGATACGCGTTTGCACTTCGTTGCATTGCATTGCAGTGTGTTCGTTACACACAAAAGCGTATGTAAAACGTATCCGTGCCGTACCCTCATGTTGACGCATCGTAACGCAACTGAAACGATGAAAAAGAAAGGACACGGATGGCAATGAGACAACACAAACACACGCAGCGAAGAGAACTGGGATAAAAATGCCACCGACAGCAATTTTCCATAATTAATTACATTCACAGCCCTTTGCACAATCTTGGACATTTTGTGGCCTTTTATGTGACAGTTTCGATGTGGATGGTTTTGGGCATGGGGTTTTTTTTTTGTTATTTTATTAAGAGAGGAAAATTGGTCAACCGTGGGTAACGGTGAATAATTACAGGCGCGATCCGAGTGCGGCATATGCTCAGGGGGATTGGTTTTCCGTGGATTGGCTTCGCTCGTTATCCATGATGAGCATATTGGTATGAAATTGTTAATTACTGCCAGGTGGTATGTAGCGGATTCAGGCAAATCATTCGTGTATGGAGTGTGTGAGAGTTTTCCGCTTATGTTGACCATGAAGGGACAAGGATCATATTTTCATATATTCCTTTATTTTCGTTTTATCGATTGGATAAATGTACAATGTTACCGCAGTGCCAAGTGTTGGAAAGACTTGGAAAGTTTATAACAGTGGATGTGTTTTATTAGTTTAAATTCAATGCTCAATTTTTAAATTGAAAAGAAAAAATACTTTAATATTTATCCGAATACATCTCTTTTACGTATTCCACTTCGAAAAATATCTCGCTTTATACCCAAAATATGGTGTGTTGGTTTCGCTTTATGATTTATAGAAAGCTTCATCTTATTCCCACCGCTCCAATGAGCACTGGCGCAGGGCTTCATCCTTTACCCACCAACCAATCCTTGGACCAGTGCCATTGCAAACAGATTCCCAGGAGCAGCAGAGCGCTGTGCTACACAGCACAATGATACTGAATCATACCGCCCGAGTCCATTGCAAGCCCAACGAAAAGCGTTTCACGGCAAACGCCATTACTAACCAATCGCGCGTACAAATAATCTCGCACGAAAGTGCCGAAAAAACGTGAGCCGATTCGGAAATGAGTTTCGAGCGTCCGGGGGGGGAAATACTCCACAGTGAGAAGGGCTCTTTCCTTCCCGGATTCAACTTCCGCAAAAGTGATATAAAGAAATCATCTATTGCGCACAACGGCATAGCGAAGGGTGGTACGAGCTGTGTTTTAGTTTTCGCTCGTTTTAAGCATTTCAACTGCTTCCTTGCAAAGACACTAGACCTCTGATTGGGGTGCAGAAGGTACGCGGTGGCGGTGAGTGTGCAGCGAAATCGATCCTTAGCAAGAGCATTAGCAACCTGCGCGTATTGAAAAGCACTCCCTGCTCCAGGGCTTTCGCAGCTTCAGAAGAAGCTTGTGCCGCAGGCACCGGTAACTTCGCCGGGTGATAATCATGATCAGCCAGTGGCGGAAGCTCCAAAAGCAGCAGCATCTTGCTCGTTTTTAATATATTCTGCACCTGTCACCAGGCGACACCTCTGCATTGGAATATTAGTTTCCGGTTGGGATAGGCGGACCCGGGGGCCGAGAGCGGTCTCCAAAAACAGAGCGTGCAAGGAAGACGTCACAAACGCCGGGTTTTGAAATGGCGATGAAAAGGGCTTGGCAACATATTTACCGCTTCGCTGTCGATAAGTGAATGAGCGCGGCTAGTCCGATGTTCGTTTCACCCACAAAACCCTTTCATCTGTGTTTGGCTGTGTGAGAAACCTGAGGAGAGATTATTGTGATGAGCCTTTTTGTCCCGGGGAGTTATTTAATTCCATCAAAGTGTGTTCCAATTTCGTGCAATTTCATTATCCCGGCAGCTATCATCGTGATTGGTGCAGCTTGGTAAAGCTTCACTGCTAAACCTTTGCGGGCTTGGACGTGGATTAAGATGATGAAGTTGATACAGCAGAGCAGACATCTGGAAGGCTTGGAGCAGCATCGAAGTGCATTGGAAGGGATTTAGCGTTGCGCTTTGAACGTTTCGGTTGTACCTTTTCGTCTGTGTATGAAGTGTGATTTGTTTAGTAATAAGATTGGATTTGATGCGCGAACCAGAAAGCGAATGAAATTCTCCACGAAGGTGTTTAAGTACCCCACAAGTCTAAGACACAGATTAAATGACATTGCAATCAGCGCAAAATCCTTCAACAAAGGAAAGTGAAAGGAATTGGAGAGTGAAATATTTTTTTAGAAACGATATTCCCATCCGTTAACATCCTACTTAGTACTTTGATATCATCTCAAGGCTACTTTACTCTGGTAAGAAGCTTTATCAACATCCAATATAGTAAACACACATACACAAAGACAATGAGTAACAAGAACAACGCTTTCTTTCTGCCCGTGTTTCTTTCCTAGAAGGCTCTTCATAATGCTCCACTTCCAGGATTGCTCTTGGGATTTTCCAACTGCCCACAAAAAAAGCAGAATCGGGCCATCCTCGATAAATTTATAAAAGCAATGAAAAGCCACTCAAACGAAATGGGGCACACCGATCTTTGGGTTTCGTTAAGTAGGAAAAAGTTCAAGGAAGAAGGAAACTTTGTTTTTCGATCTCTTCGCTTGAGGACAGACGGCTGCTACACAATTCACATTGTCATTCGGGCGTGGAAACGCATTATTGTCCGTTAGTAACTGGAATCGGTAAGATTACACAGCTTTTGCTTGTAGAGGCTGGAAGACACTCTGGTTGAAGAAGGTTTTGGATAGGAGAGCATAGAACTTAAAATGAAGTGAAAGAACAAAAACTGAACTTCCAATATTTCCAATTTGATATGGTAAACAGTTCTAAAAGAATCTTGAAAGATCAAACAATAAGTACATGATTTACACAAAGACGACAGTTGATTGTCATCTCTTGAACCCCTTTCCATATTTGTGACATCTTGAACTTCCCAATAAAGATGTTCCCAATAAAATGAGTTCGTTAATTTCCACAATGATTTTCATTACAGTTTTAGTGAAGAGTTGGAAATATTTTGAATTTGCTACTTTGCCATTCAAAATCTATGCAATTCTTACAAGCATAACCTTGTTCTGACTACAAATCATTGTAATCATTGTGTCCTTTTCAATTTGAATCATTCATTAGCTTCAAACCAAAAACTATACAATGATTCAATGTGATACTTTGTTGCTATCATTCAGCATGACCTAATTACGCAACACAAAGCCCCAAATACAGTGAAATCCGAAACGTCCGTCCCCAACGCCTCCACACCCCGCTTGATGCAATATTGCAAAATCATGTGATTTAAAATTCGGCTTTATTTGCATGAGATAACCATTTCTCTAGCTCGCTCGCGCTCTAATGAAGTCATCCATTATGCACTGGCACAGTGGATGTGTGTGCGCGGCGCCCGAACAACATTCACTCATCTCATCTCATCCACCATCGATCGATAGGGGCCTTTCAAACACGGTGAAGTCACTGTTCGCAGATCAATCGGAATGAATTCAAGGCCAGAAAAGGCTATCTCTGGTTGGCTCAGGGGGTGTTTCGTCAAATCCGACGATTGTGGCGAAATAAAGTAGCCGTCCCTATCCCCAAAATGGGGGCTTTGGGCGATGATTATAGGGAGGTGGGATATTTCTCGCAGGCAGGAAACAACAAACGGGGCAACAAACATCCGCCGAGTGTGAGTGTGTTTGAGTAATCATATGGATGTGTGTGAGCGGTGCAAAATTCGGAACGTAGGGCAAAACGTTGTCGGTGTGTTAGCCGACGCCGGCGGGCAGCGAATGATCTGTGCGAAAGCATTGAGCCGTCTGTTCCATGTCTGTCCAGTTGAGTTATTTGGAAGGGACAGGGCACATTCGTGTTCTAGCGGGTTGTGGTGTGTCTTAGAAACCACCCAACGGATATGCCCGTTATTTGCCGAGGACGAAGTCGTGCGGGTGCAGTGTGAAGGTATGAAGTATTCCATTTGCCCAAAAAACTTGATCCGTACAAAGATCAACAGGCAGCGTGTTTGGTTCGTGATACGCTGGCCATAGTTGAACTAGACACAGCATCAGCAGCATAATTGAATGGTTGCGGCGTCTAGCAAAGCGGTGATTAGGCGCACATGATTAGAACGCAACATGATGAACCTTCGATGCCCGGGCGTCGATAGCTACGATGGCGTCTGATGGATGAGTTGTGACTTTTGCCGATGTCTCGGTTCTCCCAACTCCTCAGCTCCCGGTTTTTTTTTTGTTCAAAGGGGCAGGCAAATTAAAACAGCCAACCAAAGGAGATTGAATGCTGCGCGCGCGATGATGCCGACCGGTCGATTGCATACAGACGGGAAGTTGTGTGTCGTCTCCACTCTTTCCCGCTCGAGCCCTTCGCAGGAGTGGTTTCTTATTTCTTACTTTCGATCGCGGTAATGATGCGACGACGTCCGAATGGGAAGCACACGATGGGAACACACCAGCCTACCACCATCTACTCTGGTCGTTGCTTTGACGAGAGTGATGATTTAATGGATCAATAGAATCGAACCCAGAGTAGAAGGCAGCCCAGTCATCGCCCGTCACACCGCGGCGTATCGACTGGAGAAAAGTAGATCAGGTTTCAAGGTGCTCTAGATGTATCCCGGAGCCGCCCCTGGGGAGGAAGGTTAGTGTTGCTGAGGTTCATCAATTGTACGCTACGGCGTACGGGGCACAGCCCTTGGAGATACCCGTGTTTTGTGCGAACGATGCGATGTGAAAGAGATAAATTAGGTGTATGGTCGTTGACCCGTTAGGTCACACACACACACGCACGTGCACATTACACCAAAAAGGCTGCTGTGGACGGCTATGGACGGGTATTGGCAAAAGGCCAATTAGGTAAGGTTCGCTTCCTTCAATACACTCTTTCGCTCGAAGAGCTCTTGAGCATGGCGTGCCAAGGCGTTGAGCAGGGAGTGTTGGATGTGGACATCTTATTTTGCAGGATAAGCTTCATTCTAGTGGTAAACGTGTGATTGAGGTGGTTGAAATAAAAACAAAATTCCGGACCAATGTGTAAGGAGCATGTAGGACGGTTCAATAAGGCTGTCCAAAGGACGACAGAGGTTGATCTAGGATTGATCGCAGTAACGTAGAGTGATGTATTTGTTGTGACTGGTAGACATTTTTTTTTTTTGTGTTTTGCTCTCAGCGTAATAATATCCCAGCATTATAAATGTATTTAAAATAGAGACGAACTGTAGGCGAAACTGATATGTTTGTGCTGTAGCATACAAATCAAGTTGAACGTCAATAATGAACGTTACTACTATAGCGCAGCGACCTCTGTTTCCAAAACTAGAGCAAAATATGTCTATAATTCAATAAAATAAGCTTCAAATCCTGTATTGTTAAGTCGCTATTCCATTGATTACACGAATATACACTTGCAATACAACATTGAAACAAAAATACTCATTCATAGTCTGTTCTACGCCAAAACGTTCAATCTTGCAAGAACCAACCTAAACATTTTTATCTTTTAGGCGTAGATAAAGAGCACATTGACCTTTGCCGGAAGCTGTCAGCAGCAACATGGAAAACATCAATCGATTTGTGACGATGTTGAGTTTTTGTTGTTGTTTCTATAGAATTTATGCCACAAATACAATTCCCCAAGAGCCTTCCCCGGCCCAGAAGCAGCGGGGAAAGGTAGGACAGCCAAAACCCCATTGTTTGCTATCATTCAACATTTAGACTAGAACAATTCTCCCATCAAACGAATCCTGAGGTTTCATGTTACGATGCCGGTGTGTGTGTGTGTTTGGAAGGATTCCAGATTTGTTTCCCCCAACCGATCGCTCGATCGGTTGTCAGCCAGCCAGCCACGGGTGTGCTAGCCGTTTGCTGACGGCACACCGCGGATTAGTGTCACTGTCACGGATTTGCCCGGTTTCGGGTCTGGCGTATTCGTTCCCGGGTGTCACACCTGATCGTCGTCTAGGCTGGCGGCACGAAATAGCGCTGCTAGGCGCCCGATTGCGATTGGGCCACTGACCGTAAAGTTGGCTTTAGTCCTCCCTCACCCATTTCTGTTGTCCGATTGACGTTTACAATTTGATTGTTTGCTAACTCGTCGCAAACACGCACCCACGTTTGGCGGAATGTTGCGCGTTAGTAGAGTGCTGAAGCAGCCGGGCGAGCCGAAGCATCGGGTACACGTGGCGGCGTTCGATGTTTTTGCGCGCCCGCTGCAATTTTGGACACATGTGATGTGTTAGGATTTGGTAGCTTGACTAAGGATAAGGATGGTTGTGACAGTGTCAATCAGTGCCGGAGGGGTTTTCGGGTTGATGGATTTAATTTGAAATATGTTTGTAGTATCGGAAACTGCATCAAACAATAAACAAAGAAATTGACGAACATTGGAAATTGTGCGAAACGGAAGATGCATCTATGCAGAAAAGACGAATGAAATGATAAATCAAGAAAATTTATAGCTATAATACATATTTTATTTTGAGAGTTCAGTATCTATCATTATGGAATGTCAAACCAATAAGTTGTACGATAAGCATATGATTCAGTGATTACTTATTTCTAAAGAAAGCAATTTTTTATTTTAGATTCAGATATTTCATCATTCATTAGATTGAGATACTTCAGTTCGATTAATCTACAAACTAATCTATTTTTTAAACTCTATATTATCTGTAAAAGAACAAATGTATTACATTTTATTCATCACTTTAAAGCTTCATTTTAGAATCCTAGTCAATTAATGTTCAGTAACTGATTTTAAAATATTCTCTGTACTATAGTAAAATAAAGCTTGTTCTTCCGCTTCAATTTTTTTTTGTAAATGAAAAACGAGACAGAACAAATGAAAAACAAAAAAAAGCAGCGTTTCCTCTTCAAAAAGACAAAAAACAACCATTTCGGTACGGCCGCGTGACATGGAAATTTATTTTTAATTATTTAATGGATTGTTGATTATTTAAATCTGATTCGCGCTGATGAAACACATTTCTGCTGCTGACTCGGAATGCACCGAAACAGCGAATCACGGGGGGAGAAGGAAAAACAAGCGACAAAAAACTATGGGAAGATTCGTTGGGGAAAAACCTGACCTGACACGTGCGAAGCAGTGCGCAGTGCGTGTGCAGATTTGGTGCCCAATTTTTTTCCCCAATTTGTTCAATATATTGAAAGTGGGATATTTTATTTTTGTTCCTGCTCTCCTAGTTTCAACTAATGCACAAACCATTCGCTTCCCCGCTGGAGCAAAGGGAAAACTGAAGGTGCAGAGGAGATGCAACAAAAAAAAATCACAAAATGAATAAATTTGTGAATCACTTTGGGCATCCATTCTACCCGACCTATCTCAATGCAATTTTGAGTTGGCCCAACTAGCGGCGAATTGCAATTTGGGGCTGTTTTCTCGTTTTGTTTATTCATCCTCGTAGTCGGTGTTTCTGAGTTGTGTTGCCAGTCAGGGAGAATTTGTGTCGTACAGCTAAAAAAGCTGAACTTTTTTCCTGTTCATCACCATTGCTTTCACAAGCAGAAGGAATAAATTGATATCCTCGTAAATTGGACAACTTTCTGCCTTCCTTTTTTGTGCATACTGTTTGTTAATCTTAGTTATAACACTGTATTTTACTCAATTTGCTAGCACGGAGATGATGTACCTGGTTCTTGTTGGAAATGCGAGCGAATTAACGGAGCGGGGGAGAGATAAATAAAGAGTGAGAGAGAGCCGTTATCGATGGATAGTTGCATTTTGTTGCATGCTAAAACAAATGCTGAAAAATAGATGCTCTAGCAATCAGAGATTATTTGATACATAGTATTCTCCAAGATCCACTGTGCAAATGAGTTTTTGAACATCGATTGAAACCCTAACTCTCTAAGGCAAAACAAAGCGTAATTTTTCATACATTTGCAAACCCTTGAAAATGTATCTTATCAAGAGTTTTGAAAGCTTCAAATTATATTCGTTGCTATTTAACTGGTTGCATAAAACAAGACACGAAAGAGCCTTCGTCAGCGAAATATTATAAACATCTCTCTCTCTCTCTCTCTCTCTCTCTCTCTCTCTCTCTCTCTCTCTCTCTCTCTCTCTCTCTCTCTCTCTCTCTCTCTCTCTCTTGGAGAATTTTCCATCCAACTCACAAGCAGCGTAATTTTACTGAAACCCTTTAACACAATTTATTACGGTCGCTATGGCCGGTTAATGTTAAAAGCATAAAAGCGCCAATTTAAACTGCCACCACTGCCCCTCCCGAAAAACCCTTCACCCGTACCATTCAAGAGGCACTGCACCACCATTTCCACCATTTCCAATAGGGTCCACTTGTTTGAACAGCCATCAAATGGTCAAATATCAGAGCCGAGCAGCACGTGACACGATAAACACGGGTGACCAAAAATTAATGATTTCATGCTGCAGCACACGCGCAACAAGGATGGCCATCCGGCTTGCGAACCACACACGCACATAGATCGTCGCTTTATTTATTATTAATTAACAATCAATTCGTTCCTTTCGGGGCACACACATAAGCGCACGGTTGCAACATTGGCTCATCGAAACGCACGCCCTGCTGGCCAGCTGGCCGATACGGAAGCGTCCTTTCATCACAGACACACACAGCCTGCCCGCTGGGAATATTCATTTCAAACAGCCGATTTTCAACGATCAACACCGGCAAATTGTGTTTATAGTGTCCACCATACTCCTCTCCTACCTTCACTCTATCAGAACGGCAGCACGGTTTATCACCAACCTCCGGGATTTTGTAGACGTCGTATACGTATGCTGGGCGCTCGGGCTCTGTGTGGGCATGTGTGGATAAATAAATTTGCAGGCATTTCCAAAATTTTAATATTATCATTATCCCTCCCACCCAATGCCATGCTACAGCAGATGGGGAAAAACGGGTTTAAATTATTATCGCTATAATTGAAGTTATGTTTTGCATGTCCCATGCTGCTGCGGCAGACAAATAGAACCTAAAACTTCGCGCACACACGCCGAGGATATAAATTGCATTTTCACTCGCTTCAGGTTGTTTGTTTTGGCACAAACCCCAGAACACGCATCCTGGAATTTGGACAGCCGATACACATTTGTGCGGCGCTGTGTTCCCCGATTGAAGCGCCAACAAGGTAGAACAGTTGGTGCATGGGACGGGTTTAAAGTTGGTCCAGTTTGGTCGCATGAAATTGAAGAGTTCACCAAAAAGCGGTAATTATTTTAGTTTTAATATATGATTTCATGATAGTATCGGAATGCAACATTTTGTTTAGTTTCCTAAAATTTGTTTAGTCAAAATTGAGAAAATTTGACTACATTAACACAAAAAGAAAACAATAAATGGAATAATGCTATCAGAACAAATATATTTTTAATATTTAAAACAGAAAAGAACATAAAACAAGTAAAAAGTGGTCTGAATCATAATACCAAAAACCAAAAAAAAGAAAAAGTACAAGAACTCAGAAACGAAATTAGAAGAAATATTTACAAAAAGTAAACAGACACATTAAAATAAAATATGATAGATACAAAAATCAAGAAAACAAACTAGATAATTCAATAGCGTTAGGCATTATATTTTTCAACCCAACTCAATTAGATGTTTTCGTGGGGACTGGTATGTAAGATAAATTTTGCAAAATATTTCGTGAACGTATAACAATGGCTTTAATCCCGCAAAACTCTCATGTCGTTACGGCACCAAACGGCATCGTATAGAATTTATAATAGCCTCGTTTTGGCAAATAGCTTTCTTGGTTTTAAGCTCGACAAAGTATGGCTGAGCCGCTATAAATAGTTTTACAACCATAAACACGCTCGCTCGCACGAGAACGCCCGTGTGCGCTGCTGCTTATTCGTTGCGGTAATTTTTACTCGCTGTATTTGCATATCTCGTTAGCAGTTTCCCACGATATGGAGGGCAAATAGTTAAATTTAATTGCTGATGGTGTAAATACTGGCGCAAGCGGGGCTCTATGTTTTACCGGGCACAAGCGCCGCCACAGTCACAAACCGTTGCCGGTCGTGTATATCGGCCATAAACTCGCGGGCGTTTTTTTCTCGTGTTTTTTCCCCCAAACGGAACACGGAAACACGGGCGCTATAAATCTATAATAAACGATTAAATTACCCAATTCAAATCAAATCCACCGCCGGCGCTGTACAGACGAATGTCGTGTGAGCTTGTAATTCGAAACACTTCACAAACCTTCCGAAGCTGTAATATGGTTTTACTTCATACTTGCTTCCCC
This sequence comes from Anopheles melas, assembly GCA_000473525.2. NCBI lineage: Eukaryota > Metazoa > Arthropoda > Insecta > Diptera > Culicidae > Anopheles > Anopheles melas. The sequence goes on along the minus strand of KI919424.1, from coordinate 38,626 downwards.
AACTAACAAAATCGACATGCTTTCTCATTCTACCCAAAAAGATCAGTAAACCTGAGAGAACGAGAAAGCATGTTAGTTTTGTCGCTTGGGTCCCTGCTTCGTGTGTGCCTAGCCCATACGGTCCAGATTTGGGTTATGGCGAAAGGTGCCGAATCGCGTTAAATTACCGGCAAGTATAGAACGGAACGAAGGAGAAATATGAGCGAAACTTGCACTAATCGTGCTTGATTGGTGTTTGTGGTGATGGGGTTCGGCCCCATAAGGTTAGAAAGTGTACGAGTGTGTGTGTGTGTGTGTGTAGCGTGTCGGGAACAAATTAACCCACAAATGGGACTCGCTTTTCTCTACTGCCAAGGAGTGGTAGCGAAATGAGTAGAAAACGGGGAAAAAATCCCTTTAATCAGATTAAAACCCCTTTTCCAAGATTTTTCTTAATGTTTGTTTCTTTTCGATTCGCTCCACCCTGTTGGATGGAAAGAGAGGTGAAGTTCTCGAACCGGGGGGCGGAAACGTAACCGGAAATATAACCATTTTTCTTGACCACCGCGCGGAAACGTAGTAATAAACACCCCGGCCCAAAACCAGAAAATGATCACTAAATCATGAAGCGGCCAGCCCAACGAAGCGAATGGCGACGATGGCGGGTGTCGATGCGCCAAAAACCACTCCCCAGGCCTATTATTCACGGTCTCCCAATTAACCTATTTGGAGCATTCCGAGCGGCTCCCACCGACCTACAAGATGCTCCAGATATGGCTAATTTCACAATACCTTGTGTGTGATGGATGGTGCAAAAAAAAAGGGCAATTGGAGAAAAGGCAACGAAACGTGCTCTTGTAGCAGCACCAACCAAAAAAAGGTGGCACCACCGCCGACACTGAACTAATCGGCTTCCTCATCAGGGAGAGGTTTCATCAACACCAACACTAAACCACGGCTCGAAATGAGCGCTTTCTTTCGCACTGAGCTCGGATACCGGAAGGGAGGTTGAGGGATACTAAATAAACATTGCTGGTTAGATTAATGCATTTGGGAGCATTTTTTGTGACGACCTGAGGCCTCGTTGATTAGATGGCACATCATAGCACAGAACCGTGTAGCTCTTTGTGGGAAACGCTAATAAGAGGAGCATTATGAGACACACCTGTATGTTTGCGTTGTGGTGGGACTACTTCTATACCTGTTGGTGCTGTCGTGATCAGTGAGAAAGATCGCAATGTGTTTGAGATTGAGATATGTCATAATTTTTTTTGGAATGGCTCAACAACGCGAATTGCTAATACATCATACATTCATACATACTTGGATCTTTCCTGATAGGTAGAATTACCTATGACATCAACTATGAATTAACTATGAAGCTTAAGATGTAACAGGAATAATGGCTAGTAATAAATCAATTCCGGATAGCTCCAAAATTTTCTGGTACTAATTCTGGATATTAGATCGGGAATCATTTTCGGCATCTCCATCAAAATAAGCGTTTTGGTCGTATGCAGCTACAATTGAATCGATATCTGCACGAATCCCAATGTATTCGTAAATGAGACATTTTTATGGATTTTAGATTCCTGAAATGAATTCGCTTCTGAAACTTCTGTTTTCAATTCCAGAACTGATTCTGATTCTTCAAGCTCATGCTTCAAGGAGCCAACTTCTAGGTATGAACTAATGCTTCTTCCGATTCTGAAACCGATTGGAATTCTCGGGTCAATTCCAATTCCAGAAACAATTCAAGGATTGTAGTCTGCTCCAGAATCGCATCCATATCAGATCAACTGTTAATTCCCTGTAACTGTGAATGCTAGTGTATTTTGTAGCCAGCAAGTTACAGGACGATAGCGCAGAAACCGGAAAACTTCTTAATTAAGTCAATTCATTTTTTGTCCTTACTAAAATATGCCATCCACCATCAGTTTTGGCAAAAAGTGGATACCATTCAAAATTAGGAAACTCTGTAGTCTGGCGTCCACAACCCAATCAGTTGCATCATCATTAGGTGTCGGCAGAGACTCATCGGGCTTCCACCCACTCGCTCCCTGTTCATTTGGGTCCGTTTATTCTGCAACAAGCTGCTGAATGTGCTATAAAGTAACTCCGGATCGGCAAGTTTTGAAACATGGAAAAAACCGCACGTCTGGAATGCACTCTCAGCGCCGACGACCAGAAGATCGATGCTGATATGCGACCGTGTGGTGGTGGCTGAGACGATGAACGCGGTGGTGGTGATTGTGGTTTTTTGAGTTCCTCTCTTATTGGTACTCCGCTGATCACAATCCATCTTAGATGGTCTCCGCGGAAGACTTGGAAGGAAGATGCAGTCGCTGCTTCCATCTAGCACTTCTGTGGTGGTGTAATTTCTTGCGCCTCTGTGCCTTGTGCGAACCGAAGCAGCAAATTCCTAGTTGCAAACCGTAACCGCAGCAGCAGGAGCAGCACCACGACCGGTGCAAGGCATCGATTTATTTTTTAATAAACATGCTCTGTCCCACTGAAGCTGGGATGAAGAATGCAAAAAAATATGAAATAAATAAATAAATAAAATGGCACCCACTGCAACGAGGGCCACACAACTGGCGATAGATATTGAGATAAAAAGAAAGCAAAAACCACTACCCATCTCACTGCAACACTGCACACTAACACAGCAGTGGCAAGTTTCAGGAAGCACTTAATCTGCTTCTGGGCTTGCTACACTTTTAATTCATCTCAGCTGGTCCGTCACATGGTTCCAAACCGAATTCGTACTAAGAGCGTTGGAAAAAGTGCATATAAATTGCATCATGGACACTTTCGTTTCGTTTCGCTCGGAACCAACACCACTGGTGTGCTCGCTTTCCCCGAGATACTCCACACGTACGTACAGCGCTCCAGCAGTAGTGCATCTGTGTCAATTAAAACTCCAATTTATGACGGTATGTGATTTTGTGGCGCAAAAAAAACTGGGGTAAAAAGAGTTAAACTAGAGTGCAGGCAACCATCTAACCAAATGTGTCCAATTTCCCAGATGCAGCAGTTTACAGAGTGTGCAAAACAGGGAAATAGAACTGGAATCGCATTTTACTTTTTTACTGTTTTTTTTTTCAAGTTCCCATATGCGTACTGATTATTCTAAGCCACATAGGGAGGGATAAAGAAAAACAAAACCACCTCACACTCCAGCGCTTGCGTGCATAAATCCATCCGAAATGGCACACTGGCTTACCAGCTACCGTTGGCGCATTCAGAATGATGAATCTGTCCCATTTCGCACAGTGCACGTTCTATTTTTTAATTACTTTCTGAATATTTCAGAGTCAATTTAATACATTTTAGGAGCAAAGTGCAGCGAGCGTGAAACAATTTGGTAATGTGTTGGGTACGGAATGCATGCTAGGTTTTTGTTTTTTTTTATTTTTTTGTGTCTTTTTTTGGGTGTAATTGTTGGCATGCATGTGCCAACGACAGGGAATGTGTGCTTCGTTGGGAAATTGTAATAATCACGTGTTGAATAAAAAACAAATTGCTAAGTTATGGTTAGTTTGGCTGCAAAGCATTTATCTTAATTGGATAAAGATAATGTTTGATATGTGCTTTCTGGATTTTGTGAACAACATTGACGAATCATCGAAGCCAAAAAGCAATAAAATCGGTTATAATTACGTAAAAGTGTCAAAATTATCAAAAAATTATGTAACTCATGACTCAAAATACGTAAATTAAAACAAAAATGGACCGAAGAATAGTATTCCAACCAATTTATTTTCATTGACACATTACCGCTGTGAATTACTCTACGCATGGATGAGCAGCCACTAAAGAAATGAAAGGACCGTTTCATCATTTATTTTTTGGCGCTCGCCTCAAGCTGCCTAAAATAAGTCTACGGCTTGCAGAAGTTTGAACAACATCCGAAAGCAGTTATAACAAGATGTATTAGGTGACTCACAATTTCAAATAGAAATGCCTGCAAAGTAAAAAAAAACTTGTTCGAAAAACTGCACCGTTTGCTAATCAAAATAAATTGCACTAAAATGGTATTAAACGCTGCGACACAAATCATTTTCATTCCTCCCAGACGTGTACTTCTGAAAAGGGACGCCATATACGGTTCACACATCACATTTTACGAACCGGCAGTTCATCAACGCCCGTTCAGTTCAGCATCGTTCTGCATGTCGAGTAATAAATTCCACAGCTTACACACTCTACAAGGCAGCTTCCAGTCTTTCCGTACTTGGTGCGCCTTGGTCCTCATGGTACGACGTAAATTTTTATCAAATTGAGATAAAAATCTTTTAATTACAGTCTGCAAAAAACACACAAAGGCGCCACCGACACAGGAGCAAATGAATATGTAAAAAATGTATGGTGATACATAGAAGGAAACCTCCAGCTTTTGCCATTAGCACTGCAATTCTCGTCATGAACACACTCGGGTGGAGGTTGCAGGAGGTTAATGTAAGAGATCGGCCGTTAGATAGCCTGCGGTCAATGGGTGTGTGGAAGAAGACGGTTTTACATACGTGGCACTCTTCGCATAAGTTTTGCAATTCTCATTACCACGGCGAATTCTGGTGTGTTTGTGTGTGGGTCAGGCTGCCAAAAACAATAACCATTTCGATGGGAAAACTTTCCTACCCCTTTTCCAGAATGGGGTGTCTTTTATGCAGTGCATACGAAAACTTGAAAGGAGAAAAAAAAGAGTAAAACCTTTTACCATTTCCATCTTCTCGTGTTGCTTCTTCTATATCAACTTCTCACTTTCCCTGCTGTACTGGAACAAAGTACAAAAGCAACGTAGTTCTTGCCAGTGTTGTGATGGAAAGTTTTCTTGTAGTCCATTCATTCTCTCTGCCTTGTACAAAAGTACATTCTGCGATTTTTCTCTACAGAGCACATTCAAGAACTGCATAAAAGCAACTCCCCGGCTGTACGTAAGCGAGATTCTTTTATTATGCTTCCTTAATTGACCCTTTTCGAAGCGATGGTTGCCCCAAACCGATTGTCCCATTATCTCGCTACATCGCAACAATTTCGCGATGCTGTCGCCCTCGAGCTTGCAACAACGCATGGGGGGCAGCAGCAAAAAAAAAAAAGAACTGTCACTAATTAACAGCAGTCGCACACCGAGTTGCATTTCAACTGCAGCACCAAACGACTCGCAAAAAAGATGCACCGAAACAGATAAGGAGTCACATTCAAAAAACCCTCTTTCCCATGTGACGGGTGGGTACAGTACAATGAATGCACGCCGGCAAGAAAAGCTTGCTGCTGCTGAAGTTTATTTCCGCTGCCCATCTTCTCGTGTATGTCTTCGGGCACACAGTACCACATCAGAAAAAAAGAAAGAGACACCAACCTATTGCATTCCATTTAGTCAACCATAAAGGAATGGAACCGGAATGGCTTTGGCAAGTGCAACAGCTACCAACGCTCCCCCATCTCCACAGTTTATGCACTTTGCACCAAAATGGAGTCGCAAAAGTTTTTGGCGTTGAAGGTAATAAAATTATCTATTTTCCCTGTTTTGCCATTGCCCTTTTCTGCACCTTCACGAAAGCACTTTTCGAAAGAGTGTGTTAAAGTTTTCCCTTTTATTTTCCCGTGCTGGATTCTGCAAAAACAAAAAAAACACTCACATACACTCATTCACATCACCGTCACATAAAACTCAACCACACCTACACTTAGAGCAGCCGAAGGGGTTTGGTGGTGGTGTTCTTTGGTGAAGAAGAGAGAGAGAGAGAGAGAGAGAGAGAGAGAGAGCGAGACACTGCCACAACCTATAACAGAACTGCATCATTCGCTGCACACTAAAACCAGGTGCGTTCTGAGGCTGGCATGTGACCCCACACTACCGCAAGCAAAAAATGGAAGGGTAAGTGAGATGAATTGGACGTCAT
>KI919424.1:9707-26885 GCA_000473525.2 Anopheles melas | reverse complement strand
ACCAACGCATGTATCTTAGTGGAGATCTTACATCGTATCAACACTATTCTATTGGTTGTCACATGAAGCAAACAATGTCAAAGACGAGTTCTGATTAGACAATAAAGAGTATATTACGTTTGGTTTCTTTTAAGAAATTGAAGATATCCTAATAAAGACAGCGATGATCGTAATATTCATTTTTTTTTGTAATTCATCAAACGGATATCCGTCCAGACATTCTTTTTGGTTTGATAGGATATCCTGGAAATGTTATAGACGCTTTAACATTGGATTTTGAAAATTGTTGACCCTTCAAATGAAAAGCATTTAGATTCAGATTATTGTTCTTACAACGATTGCTTACAAGAGCTTCAGTTTGAGATTCATCAAAGTGGAACGGAGGAGCAGATGTGTGTATGCTAGGGATGAAGGAGGATATAGCCATTATCAAGATCCATTCGAATAGCACATCCAAAAGATATAAGCACGACATTCAGAGTTAAAATAGCTAATAATAATTCGGAAATAGACAACCAGGAAAAAACAAACCATAAACCAAACATCACGTTCATAGTTTTAAAAGACAGCATCATTTGGCAGTAAAAATAACTCAATGTCTAAAAAAAAACTTACAACTGAATTGCTACGGTACTATTTGCAGGTATTATCTTCACACCGGGCCCCATACCTAGCAACCGGAAAGCATGATCGTTCGTATTGCTAGCATCAGCAAAAGAGTGAAGCAAACATGGTTGAAATTCTAGAGCACAGTTCCCAGTGTTTATGAGCGCAGATTGTGATCCCGGGCAGAGTGTTATAAAACGCGGCGCAGGAAAAAAACTGGACAAAGCGAATAAGCAGCTGTTAAACAAACCGGTTGGTTCAAAAACAACTCCCAACGGGGTTCGGGAAGCACCGGAGAAAACTACTAAACCATTGCAACATTCGCTGTGACAGAATTTACGGCACAATTTTTGCCCATCTGACCAAGCGACCATCACCCAGTCTGCCTCAGCCGTACATTACAGGGTGTACAGGGTGTTGCAGCAGCAAACTCTTTGGCCCTGGATTGGAACTGAACCCGCAAAAAAGGTTGGAAAAACACGCTTCGAAGGTGGAAGTAAATAAACGACAGCATCAACACACAACATCCGAACCAGATCACGAGCAGATCAGTGTGCACACCGAGCAAATGCCATCTTTTTGCCCGTTCACTGTCGTAGAAATTTCCCATTTCCGCGATGACCCAACACGACGAGCAAGGAAGAAAAACTGCTTAGGTTGAATTTTCCCCGCAGTGCACGAATTGTCGGAGGTACCGGTCCATTCCAGCGTCACGAGGGAATGGAACGGAGAGCAGGGCGCACGGTGCTGCAAAGAATTATGTTTATGTGCTCGGTGATAATTTCGAGTGTCGTGTTGAATGAAGCAAATTATAAAATAAAGTACAGCGAAAAACGAGCACCCCGTCAAGGACCACCATCCCTTTTCTACCAGTTGACTCTTGAGCGCTCTAGCACGCACAGAAGGGTCTAGGCGCAGGCATCTCGACGTCCCGGCAAAGACTATCTCTGCCCGGATCTGGATAGTTTCCGGGGAGCTATAATTCAAATGTAACCTTTGACACCAGCACCGAAATGACTTCACGAAAGAGGCACTTTTGGCCGGTTCTGGTGCCGGTAGTTTGAGCAATTGGACGTACACGGTAGCAGCGCAAGGGACATCTGGGATGAGTTTTTCGGGAGCGCCAAGCCAAGGTCACTGTTTTATTGGAAAAGTTCTGCAAAACGGGGTGCAATTTATAGAGAGCATGATGTTGGGCTGCAGGACCTTAAACGTTATTGTTGAAAACCAATTTTGGGGCTGGAAGACCATGCAAAAAGGGCTACAGAAATTGAAGTGGGTAGACCTTCGAGATGACTGAATGCTCTAATATGCTTCATATTCAAAATGAAGAAAAACTTTCGATTAAATGGATTCATATAATAAACCATACCGTATTATTTTGATTTAACGCTTTTGATTGCTAGAGATATCGAAGAACTTAGGAACTAAAATTATGTATTGAATGAACTGATAACAAATTTCTCAAGGCATTCCAGTTTATATTTAGATATGTCTAGTGGCTTATATCTGAATAACAACTGATTAAAAATTGATATTTTGAGGTATCTAAAATACATCCAACGTTCAACATGACATGAGACATCTTAGGGCAAAATACTTATATCTGAAATCTGGCTACAAGATATTAACGACCTATGTTAAGGCTACAAGATAAGTACTCTCAGGGTTTTTTTGTAATATCTTTGACCTAAAAATCATTTGTGGAACAATTTGAGGTATGATTATAATTTAACTTTTTCTCATGTTTTTAGGGACCTGCCTTAATTAAACCCAAAGATGTCGCAATGCAATATGTATAAGAGTCCCATCAACGATTTCACTCCAAATTTAGCAAGAAACATAGAGAAATGTCCTCAGAACTAAGCGACTGTTGCATGACTGTTCCCTTCCTAACGATCTCACATGTTCACCAGTGCACCCAACTGTACACGATACGCACCTAGCCCAACGGGAAAATTGAAGTAAAACCACTGCCAACAGTAACCGACCGTTTCGACAGCCCGGCGCAACTACCAGGGATTATATCGGCCTCATTTGCATTTGCAAATTCCGACCAGACTCGAGTACTATCCAGACAGAGCCCAGTGTATGTGCCTGGTTCAGCACGAAAAATACACACACAGCACACATGGTATGTACCTCCAAAACGGTGCCAAACATGCGTTTAACAAATGACTGTTGTTACGCCTCATCGATATTTTTCCACCTCAGTCTTTTGCTCCGAAAAACCCTTCCGACGGCACACCGTGCACGCGTCGGTAGCTTTCACTTGATTATAATATCCTCGTTGCCGACAAATTGAAAATGTACTGCCGGCATGTGTGCGTGAAAGTGGTTTCGCTTTTTTTTTTGTGTGTGGAACGGTTACCCTGTCTACCAAAGAACACCCTGGCGTCCTTCTGCACACCTGTGACGCAAAACTAAAAACTCGACCGAGAAGGCGAGATTCGATGGTGCCCGAAATTTGTCGACTTCCGTCCCCGGTGACACAACACATGCTGTGTTCGCAATGCTACGGCCATAGACCGTGGGTGTGCCGAGGTCTTTGGTCTGTGAATCACTTTGCGCGGAGAAAAAAGGTGTTTCTTTTTACTCTGTCTCGATTTGCATCTGCGTAAAGAGAATTCGGCGGCGCCGGGTGGAATATGTAGATGGGCTTAGAACGCGCGACATCGCGATTCGTCCGGGGTGTGAGTGTGTTTGTCGCATACGTTTTCCCGGAAAGTGCACGCACACGGTCGCCGACACGCTTTCCGGATGACTGGGTAAACGATTTCACCATGTAATACCTGCTTATGCGTAAATCGTGTGCAACCATATGGGTTTCCATGGGTCCCATTCCCCGGCGAACTACCATCCGAGAGTGTCATCTAGCATCACGTGATGATGATGGCAGTAGCATCACAGAGGCAGAGTGAAGTCAGCCAAGCTGCTCGCATCACGTTCCAGCAGTTTAGTGTTTTTCGGGCGTGTAATTTCATGCTGCGATTACGGCGAACAGGTCGGTCGTCCAAACAAATTCAGTCGCATCGATCCCATAGATCCATTGTTGCGTAAAGGTGATTTGATCACTGGCTGCACCTATTGATGATGAATTTTGCCATGAGTTTTTCCCTCGTTCGACGATCAATTCACAACGACCCTTTTTATGCTTAAAGAGTTCAATAGCGAAGAAATTACCCTAGCCAAACTCACAAAACCTTAACTCAATTATCTGGCATGTTGAATATTATTTAGAAAACAAGTCTTTGATTTTGTTTGCGTTTGTCAATGAACCACATGAAAAGCGATTCCATTATAATCCCATTATCTTGAAATCAGCTTACCACAGTGTCACACGGCACGAACACAAACGCCACGGTGAAAGTAAAGCAAAATGAAAACCCAAAACAAAAACTATACCAACACACTACCGCTCGTAAATACTGCAGCAAATTTTACGACGGCTGATTATCAACTCTCTTTGATATTATGGCCGCTCGATCAGCGAGAAGATAACTAGCACCGGCAGGAACATAACATTAACATACCAACAGCAGCACACCGACGACGGCGACGGGCCAGGCAGTGTGTGGCAAGATGCAGTGCAAGAGTGGTGTAAATCCGTCCCGTTCGAAGATCGATTTAACCTAATTTATCGTACACATTACCCGGGAGACTAATGATCGTCTCTTCCCTGCTGGGTGAGGTTTACTCCCCGCACCAAGCTACAGACCGACTCGGATCAGTGGAAGAACAAATTTCCCAGCACTGGTGAAGGATTTTTTTTCATTTAGAAGGGACAGAAGAAAGCAGGGAATCAAAAAAAAACATCTCACACCAACAAACGCAACAAGACTTTCCAATCACGGTGAGATTGGAGAAAGCAAACAGCATCCCGCGATGGATGCCGCGTCGAAGAAAATGATAGACACACCGACAAACCCGAGAACAAGCTCAGGGGAAATAAGACATGGGTGAATCATGGGGTATGGAAGCTAAAAGACATACGTTTTCTCGCCCTATCCCATCGGCTGCCTCGAGGCGCACATCAGGCTGCAACTCGATGTTCTCGTGGTGTTCGATGTTGTACTGACGGGTATCTCCAATGAGACGATCTCCATCGGTCAGCCCTCTTGCATCAGCGCGGTGTGTATCGGGTTTATTTTGTTCTCATCGTTTGTTTTTCTCCCATTTTTTTCTTGATTCGTAGGTGCGTGATAGCATGGGGCAAGAGATACAGTGAAGCGGTAGCGGCTAGCAGTAGCGTAGGTGTGCTTGGGCGCGCCCGGAACATGAGACTGCGTCGAGCGCGAGGCCCTTAAATGGGACCGTGGCGTCGTATGTTTCGATAATGGGTTATTTGGATAACGGAGTGAAGGACGCACTGGTCGCTTACAACCGGGCACGGTGCGTGATGACATGCGTGTGGAAAAGTGTAGCCAACGGAGAGAGAGAGAGAGAGAGGGAAGGTGTGTAACAGGTACACCCTTTGTTGGACAACTCTGAGGCACTCTAATCGGAAGCACTATGGGCGCGTGACCTTTTTCGGTGAGATCGTATCGTTTTACTTTCGGAAGACTATGGCGAGGAAGGAGTGCTGTTTGATTCATTCGTTTTTGCACAAACATTGCATTTTTAAAGCATTCTAGGTAAAGTAGTAAGTGTTGGTGATCTTCAATGCTAACATTTTTGAATATGATCAACCATACAGCTTTTGAACAGCTTTTGTATGGCGTGTTATATCTTTTTGGAGTATCGTGTCCAAGATTCTGGAGATATAAAAGCACAACAAAATGCCATCAGAAACAAAACTATTTGTGCAAAATGTGTGATTATCACATCGAATTTTATACAACAATAGTTTAAACTGTTCGATATTTATTTCCAACTAATAAATTTAACATAAATCATTCATAAAACCATAAAACACAGCTTGTGCATCATGTTAAACATTGAATTTATTCCAAATACTCATTGTGGTTTTTGTCCAAGGTGTTTCTCGCAGAAAGGTCCACTACAACAAATTCTTCACTTACCAACAGATAGAGAGAGAGAAAGAGAGAGATAGAGAGAGAGAGAGAGAGAGAGAGAGAGAGAGAGAGAGAGAGAGAGAGAGAGATTGTGTGCATCATCGGATGCACCATAACGGATATAAACAAGATCGTGTCTGTCAAGAGGCGGACACCAGGCGGAAGAATTATAGTGCGGCGGTCTCGTCCGGGAAAGCACAACCCTTTTGTGCGTTAGGCCACGAGCCGCTCGGTCCACACACCAGACAGTAGTCAGTGCCTAGGTTATCATCGTATCATCGCGGTACCGCCGTGCCCACCATCGCACAGACTCGAAACAGCTCGATATAGTTCAGGCATGTCACGTCCTTATCAACGCCTAATAACTCACCGACAATGTGTCGCCTTCGGACGAAACAACCGAACAGCTCACAAGGCGCCGACAACGCACGCGGTGCCTCGGTCGAACGCAAGTGCATCCCACTGTCGACCGACGACATTGCGTACGATGTAAGGCAGCGAGAGGACGTTGTTCGCTTACCAGGTCCGTCTTCTCACAAGCCGGCACAGGAAGCGGATCTCTGTGCGCGATGTTAACACGGGCACAGACCGGTTGCCAGCGGGCCTTAGGTTGTCGGCTGGTACAATCCCAAAAATCGCAGCAGTGAAGTTAATCATGGACCAGGCCGAACGGAGAGTGCCAATGTGCGGTCGTCCATCCGTTCGATGATGGCGTTGAAGCGTAAAACACACACTCAGTTATGCTCGACAGCTTGTGCTGCTGGTCGGGGGTTTGGAAGATGTAGCGAAGCCTGAAGTAAAATCTCATTAATTCGCTTTCTGCTCGAGCTAGGACCGACCTCTGCATAGTCGTTAACGTATGAAGCGTTAGAAGAGGACTATTGTAGTTCTCTGCAACACCTGAATTGGTGGTTCTAGAAAAAACAAAGTGACAATGCAGCTTAACAACTTCACTTGAAGAGCTATTGCCTGATGTAGATTTGTTCCCCATCAGTGCATGAAAAAGTGTCGCTGCGGGTCAAAACCATCAGTTAGTTTGACACCATTACGGTGTCTCCAAAACAGCAACAATTACCACTTTGATGCCACTGGACGACTCCACTTTGACCTCTGCTAATGTTCGACCACCACCTGCTCGATTCACTTTACTGCCCGCAACGGGTACGCGATCGATCAACACACACACACACTCACGCTGCAAATTACGAGCATTTACACACAGTTCCGCATAACGCATCCAGTCGGGTCCCGTGCCACTCTCTCTCTCTATGCTGCTCTCTATCATTAGCGTGTTGCATATTTTAAGACGCCCGCGAGCTATGTTTTTGACACGTCACGCTAAGTGGAGGTGGAAAATGGCCAAGCACTGTGGACCGTTTCTGCTCGCACGACATTCTGCTCCAAAGCACTTTCTCCCCAGGGGCGCACACAGAACCCCATTGCTTTGAGTGAGCTGACAGGGTGTGAAATAATCCAGCTGCCGCCAAACGGTCGACCAGACCCGGCGGTAGTGCAAGCGTTCTTGCACTTTACAGTCAGCCACAAAACTGCATTGCAGCAGCAGGGTGCATTGGCCCACCACTGCTGGAGCGGCGTAGCATTAAAATTCTAAATTAAACAGCTCTTCCATTTGCACGCAGCGTTGCACACGTGAGAATGTGTGTGTGTGTGAGTGTGTGTGTATTTGAAATTGGATTGATTTTACGGTGTTTATTCTAAAAGCCGGATCATTGTAAACGACCTAGCTACTCTGTATGCTCTTGGAAAACATAAAGTTGCAACGATATTTAATCTAACCGCCGTGGTTTTGTACCGTGGTTTTGGAAAAGGAAATAAATATCATGATTCCACCATTTATTAAACATCATGTGAAGGGTTTAATTTTATGCACTATGTACTTTTTCGTCACAGTTTCCATTTGTTACTATTGTTACTATTAATATCCAGATTTTGTAGTGGATAAAAGTCAAACAATGCCTATCACTTGTTTTAGATTTCCAGCCAATGGAATTGATGCCGAGATTAAAATCAATAAAACAGAATTCCAAAATTCTATGTAAACAATTCATCATTTCAAAACAATTTGTATCGTCCATTTCACAGCGTAATAAGGGAGCATGGGGCGAAATGATCCTATTATTACGATAATTGCAATATAACTGAGCAATGACAGAGGGTCCAGCAGACTAAACCATTTAAGTCATTAAACATTGATAACTCTTCGGTGTTCATAAGCTAGAAGTGCATTGATATTGTCAAACATTACATTATTGTAAGTTGAAGAGATTAGTTTAAAGTTGTTTCCTAGCTTCAACCCAAAGATCAAAAAATATTAATTTCTTCAAAAATTGATTTTCATATCCTGAAATGAATCTGTTAAATACAACATCCCAAAAAGTTTTTGTGTATAGAATACCTTTAATATATAAAACCTTTATTTTGTAACATTATATTATTTCTAAGTGCACGGAGTGTTTGTAAACAGTTTAAAATGCTTCAATGTGTTGACATCTTGAGAACGCAATCCTTCACCTCTCCTCCTTCCCTTTACCAACTTGCCACCGTCTACCATTTACTCCTCACAGCATGAATGAACGGCATTGGGTCGATCAAACTGATGACAGGACTAAATAATGTACCAAACAAAAAAAAACACAATCGAGGCGTCGGGGTATGTTATGTTAGACCATGATCAAAACATTGCCACATACTTCTTCCCCGCCGCACACAAACGCTGTTCAAATATACATTCGCGTGTACGTTCAAGGGCACCAGGGGGGGAGCTTCTTGCAAGAAATCGAATACACTTTTGCTTTTGCCTCGAACCCCACCGCAGCCCCGAAATACAGACGATACATCGGCGCTGGAACATGGGTTTGTGTAAACGGTTTCTTCCGTAACTTACGCGGTGGACAACAGCCACACACACACACACATGTCTGTGCCCAACCATCCCTTTCCACACGGCGGCGGCAGTTTATTTTCCTTGGTACGTTGTTCTCGAGCGCGTAACGTTTATTTATTTTTATTTCCGATTAACTGTTCCGTCAGTCCGGCGCATCTTCGCGCGGAGCGGGCGCGTTCGACCAGAGAAACCTTCCAATAACAAAATCTACCTCATCGGCCCATCCCTCTCCACCTTAAATCCATCTCAAGTGGTTCACACTTGAGGGCAGGCGTTGGAGTTTCGGATCGCCTTCTTTTCGTCTTTGCTGCGGTAGAAAGCGCAAACGGCTCGCGGATGGGCAAATACACACACACACATACACGCACGCAAACAACTTCTCGAAGAAAGCCAGATAGACACGGCCAGGTGATGGGGAGCACGATCGACAGGCAGGACAGGAGTGTACTGGATATTTTATTGGCGTTCTGGTTGCTCTTATCCTTCTTTCCCTCTCTCTCTCTCTCTCTGTATATGTCTCTCAGGTTCAAGGGTCTTTTGTGGGCACTGGGAGGTGCACATAGAGCACCACACCCCGCCGGGGATACGAAGGAAACGATGAACTCTCCTACTTGAGGCTTTGAGGTATTGGATGGATTGCGATTCAATCGGATGCTGCTTTACGTTCAGCGGCTGTCATCTTACCGTCTGTCAAGTGGAGACGGTACAATTTATTTTGCTGTGAAGTGTTCGTGAAGGCTCCACCGCGCGCAGAACAATATCGAAATGGGCGGACGGTTGTAGTGTTTCGTTTTGGCAGCGGTGCATCGTGTCGTGATCTTATGTCGGTATGTCGATTCTTTAAAGACGCGAGTGGAAGTTGCTAGGCTTGAGTGGCACAAAATAAAACGTGAGACATAACATGCTTTATGAAATCATTACTTTTGTAAAAAAACAATACCGACAAATCAATAATGCATTCCACCACCTATTCAAAGAGTTAAAAAATACTCTCTTCAAAAGCAATTAATGCGACCACAGAGCGCGGCCCGGCCAAACAGTGCGTTTCGTTCAAACAGATAAATATTGTTCCAACAGACGCCAGACAACGGGAGATTAAGTAGAGGCAAAGCAAACACACCATTAACCCTTTAATGTAGCGATGCGTTTCGATAAATAACCAAGTGCAAGTGCTCTGGCCGTTTGTTTATGTTTGTGCCGTGTGTGTGCCCCGCCGAACGCATTGCACCGCCGTTTCGTGATGCGCGCAACGCTCAGGTGTTAAAGTGGAAAATTGTGTGTACTGTGCACCTCTCTCTCTCTCCCTCTGTTTGTGTGTGTTTGTATATTTATTATTTCTCTGGAACGATGAATATCAAAGCCCGACCAAGGTACAATTGTTTTGGAGTTGAAGCCGCGTTCTGCTCACACCCTCCGAAGCATCATATTTCTCCCGTGACACGATAATCGCGTCTGTTTGAAGTCCTTCCCGGGAAATTGGATACCCAACTGTCTCTTGACATTACACAAAAAGTCTGCTGTTTTGTTGTTCTTGAGAAATGTTATCGATTTGTTGATTAAAAATACAAGCGACGGGCGATACGGTATCGTATTACCATTTGCAGTTTTGCAATAAAAATTACCCAAACCAGTAGACTCTCTGTGGAAGCCCCTTTAAGTC
The DNA here is from genome assembly GCA_000473525.2 of Anopheles melas. Taxonomy (NCBI): domain Eukaryota; kingdom Metazoa; phylum Arthropoda; class Insecta; order Diptera; family Culicidae; genus Anopheles; species Anopheles melas. Next base: position 16,699 of record KI919424.1, on the reverse strand, counting down.
GGTTCCAGTTCCACCGCACGGCAGTAAAACGGGGGTAAAGCGAGAAATTTAACCTTCTTCTCCCTTTTTTTTTTCAATGTTTTTTTTTTTGCAGAAAAACGTTCCACCGGAAGCCATAGGCAAATGGTGTTTTTAAATTGTAGCCCCATCCATTCCTTTGCTGCAGGAGAGTGGACCCGCGTGGAAAAAACCAACAAAACGACAACATAACACCTCTGCCGACATCTCACCCCCCTCCCAGGCGAGGCAGACGTGCAGTGTAGTGTCGCTCGGTGTATAATGGTGAGATTTATGAGCGCCGGTAATCGGAGTCGCTTGGGCAGTCATTAATCAGTGTAGTAATTAAGAAAAACGGTTCACCCACCGAGGTTCACTCCCGTAGACGGGGTGCGCGTATTTTCCGGTTGTCTGGTTTAAAATGTAATAATTGCTGCTTGCTGCTAACGCAGTTTCAAGGCCACCACTAGCCGGAAAGCTAAGGGCTTGGGTTTGCTGTCTGCTTTTCAAGGTTATGACATTGAGCACGGTAATTCAGATGGTTTGAAATCATATCCTTACCTTATGCTGGAAGATTGCAGGACGCGTCCGATGACTCGGTTAAGTATTTAAGTGTCCTTTCGATGACATCTGGAAATGGAAAGAGGAAAAAATGGTTATTGGTACAAAAAAAAAGCAATCTTGAATGGATATTGCAAGAGAGTGTTGTTCTTTATTGCAGAGACTTGGCAAGAAGTATTGTTTACTTAACACTGTGAGTCCAGCAATTCCCCAGAAAACATAACTCCCGATGCCCTCTATTTCAAATCCAAACAAACGCATTTGCGTCATTGAACATCAAAGGAATGCATTGTGTGAAAGGTAACACATTGTTGACAGTTTACTCCACCTTTCGCGACGACCATTTGTCAGCACAAGCAACTCTTTCACCAAAACGAACCCCATATACCTCCAAAAAGCATAGACGGGGGGTTTTTTCCCGAATGCGCTGGAGATTGCAAACATGACGGCAGGAAGTGGCAATGAGACGACAGAATGGGACTTGTATTGGAAATCAATATTTAGATAAGATAGGCACAAAAAGCGGATGGCCTAAATAAGGCTAAATAGATACCATTCTGGAGGGAGAAGAACCTCAACATACAAACGGCCCCCGTTCTACCATCCATGTACTTCAGCCAACTGTGGCAGTGTGCGTATTATATCCCCACAACAAACTCAAAGAAAACAGCTACAAAAAGACTGCTAAAGCTACAACGAAAAGCGACTCACTAAGGTGGTAGCACAGAAGGGCGCTAGCGACAAGGGACTTCTTTCGCACCGAGACTAGATTAAATGCGGCAGCTCGTTTGCCCGTCTTATCTTTCCTCTATCCTCAAACATTGATTTTTCTTAGTGGCTGAGGCTACACCACACAAAAGGCGCCACTGAAGGAGGAGCTTATTATTCATTGAAATTAGGTTGGGTGGGTAAGTAAATTTCCTGCCCTAAATTGAATAACTTTCACCGACTCGGCCGGGTTTAAAGCTTGTAGAACAGTAGAGAAAAACTTGAACTTTAGGTCGTAATTTTGAGGTCCAGAGTTTGCCTTTAAAATTTTAAGACGTGCATCGGGAAATTGAAATGATTTAAAAATGAGTTTTAGAAAATTGACTCCAATTATCCTACAACTGCACACTGCTTCAAGTATAATTGCACAAGCACATTTCCAGCAGCAGGCGTCTATTTCTATACTTCGCGCAAGTTGTAACCTCACCTGAACAAACACAGCTCCAACGGGAACAGCACGCGTCATGCAGCGCAACGACAAAATCCCACTGCCAGCGGAATCGCTCGTTGCTGGCTGTAGCACTTTTATCAGATACTTCAAGGTGGGCTGGCTCTGTGTGGTCTGTTATCGCGTGTTGGCTCGTTCCGTTCACAACCGGAAGCGGTTCAAGTGTTCAGCGATTGCCATGCTATCATAACGATGGTTTGCAATTATTACTCACATCTTCAGGCATTACGGTGAGCTTGATTCTTGGAATCGCAGAATTACACGATTGAGCTCTTGAAGACAAGAAACTGGCAAAAAAGTGGTACAAAGCGTTTGCTAAACTCCCCGCACAAGCACACTGTGTCTGCAGATCGGCACAATTTTATGACCACGATTGCTAACACACGTATCTTCCTGTACTTTTGCCAGCTTTGTAATCCTCACTACGACCTGCTGCTGCTGCTGCTGCCTTCTTGTGTACAATAATAAACCGGCGCGCATTGTAAATTTTGTTCGCATCAAGATAAGATACAAGCTGGCAGCCGCCTTAACCGCCCCAACGTGTGCCTGTGCTGTTCGCGCAATAAGTCACGCAGTAAGGCAGATAGAGTACGTGCTTTCGCGCTATACCTTCTCATGGCACATTGCCGCCTATAACGATATTGTACTCTCAGGCTCACATCCGCGTGCGTACTACATCAAACTTTGCTACACGCTCAATGCAGACTATTTAAACGCTACTTAGTATTTCCTTCTTTGTTATAATTTTCGATCGTCCCATCCATCGCGTCCTGCTTTCCAATGAGAAAGAAAATATTCACAACGATCCAACGCTTCCGGTTTCGGCGAGGGTTTTGTGTTCGGTTATCGTCTGCGTACCACCATCGTCTCACAGTGCCTCGCGGGCTTCTCTGCTAACGGAAGCGTCGGCCGTGAAGCAGAAGCAGTACGGTGACTACGACCGCGACTATGCAGATAATATTGCTTTTATCTCATTTATTATTGTTTGAAGTGAGTGATGAGTAAACAGTGCCTTGCGACCGGAAGTTCGCAGTTTTCCACCGCCATTTGCGGAATCCGTTTGGTGTCGTTAGGTGGCGCGTTTGGAAAAATACAGCTTGCTGTGAAAGTAGATTTTTTTTTATATTGAGAATTTCTTAGCATTATCTCATAATGCAAATGAAATTAGACAAGAGGAAAATGACGTAAAGAGCTGGTAATTGCTTTCCAGGATCGTCATTTATATTCAGAACAATTCCTATTCACATTCATTCCTATTTTTAGTACGACGCTTTGAACCTAGATGGCGCGATTGTTGTTAGTAAAAATTCCGACAAATACATGACCCCTACACAAATAGTAAATGCAGACGAGCCTTTCTCGTCCTTGATGCCATTCAAAAGTAGTATATTTCATCATGCTTCACAAATATTTACAATGCATCCAATAACAGCCCCTGCGCCATTATTGCATCATATTTCCCGACTGCAAACTGAGATTCTTTTTGTTTTGTGATTTCATTTTGCATCACAACATCGACCCAACATCGACAGCATCATATTCTACCGCGCTTCGCCTGCAGGAGCATTTCGTGGAAAATTAATTTGGAAAATAGTTTACTTTTGCCTTTGTGTGCAAACTCTGCTTTATAGCTTCCGATAGTCTGGTAGTACAGAGTGTGCTTACACATCTGGTTTTTCACAGAAGTAACAGGAACAGACCGTTCCCGTGGGCAGCAATGTGCGGACTTGCTTTTACAAACTTTGCTTCAAGTTTAATCGTGTTAGCAGAATTATTTTATTATTTCTTCCATTTACAACCAACAAACAGGGGAAATTGAATTTTGTTTTGTTCGTTTTACTTTTTCCAAGGATCCCCACAGTAGTAGTAAGCTGTCGTGAGCAAGCAAACGATTTTCAATGAATCCTTTTGTTAGCTTGGCATGCGAAAGAAACCTCAACGAAGCATGAAGGACAAAGCATCACAGGACAGGAATAACAAATAGTAGCACTTGCCTGGTTCTCGGAACCCGCTTTTATCAGACACTAAAAGCAGAGCAGAAATGAGACTGATAAGCTTGTCTTATACTACCCAAGTCTGCTACCCCGAAATCACAGATAATCACTTGAGCCGTGGGCAGCAGCACCACTCGGAGCTACACGGGTCGCATTTTTCTTCGTCGCAGCGGCATTGCGTGACATTCGAGAGAAAGATCATGCGTTACCCAAAGGCAGGTTGGGTGGTGGGGAAGAGAACACGATAACATGCGTTGAATCCTTACATCTGCTTCATCACCTTCACCAGCCTCGGTGGATGGAGTGTTATCAGTGGAAGGCGATCTTTGGAATTCTTAAACAAAGACATTTATTTCTTACGCCTGGCACGATTTTTCCCGTAGTTTCTTTATTTTGGCCACAAAAACTCTTACGAGACATAGAGACATCCACTGTTTTTGTGTGTTTGTGTACAGGAGTAGCGCCAATTATTGAAACTTTTTATCGAAGTACTCTTTCCACTTCAAACCAGTAATTGCTACCTTTTATCCTACTGCTTTTATAGAGGCTGGAACCCAAAATATTCACTTATTAGGAAAACTTTCCAAATGATCCCCCGATTTTGCTGAACCGGGTAGGATTTGGGTCTTTTCTAGGAACCTTTAGAAACCGAGTTGGCTCTGGTTCTGAAGATGTACTTATCCTCTTTTTCTCTTTCATTTTTTTTTACTCTTCGCCAATCTAAAGTAGAATTGGTGAAAAGGTGCACGGCGCTGTAACCTAGCCACTTAGATATTCGACACACGGTTGAGCAAACCCAGTCGTCTCCCAATTGCTTCCGACCGACCGGGGCAGCAGAGAGAAAGTGAACGAAAATAGCATAAGGGTAATTGGATTTTATGAGTGACACATTTTGCGAGCGGAAATAGTTTCCCTGTGTATTGCGTGTGTGTGTGTGTGCCTGTGTGTGAGTGTGGTGGCGCATATCCGGGGGCAAAGTGTTCGTCTTCGAGAAGTGTGGCACGTACGGGTCGTTTTATTTAATATAGAAATAATGACATTCACCTTGCGCGCATCGTTGCCCAACCAGTGAGCCAGTGGTGTGAGATGCCAGCCCAAACCAATCCAAACCTCCATACGACCTTGGCACACAAGACGCGGGCTTTCAGCTCGAAAGCTTTAATGCTACTTTTGGGGTGCTGGTGCAACAATTTAAGTAGTTTAATGATCTAATAATAATATCGGGAGGAGGAATCAATTAAGGTACGAGTAAGAAGTAACATAAACCTTGCTAGGATATTTTGTTGACAGATCTGAATGACTTCTTGGCACTAAAGAGATTTTTCAAAGATTTGATTTGATGAAGAATTCTCCAATATTTACAAAAAATTGAAATTGATGCCTGACAGTTCGCAATTCTTTGCAAATTCAGACTTGGAACTGCTCCATTGTATCATCATAACAAATGTATTAACATAATAGACCATTTCGTCATCCAAATGTTCAATATCTGCTATACTAGATGCATCAAGCATGGCTCACAGAAGATTCTCCTCTGAGGAATATAATCTCCAAGCACATAATAAAATCCTGCACAACATCCCCCAAGTCTTTCCTACAAGATGTCACCATAGAGGGATGCATAAAATCATTTAAAAATCACCCATTTCTGTCCGTGTGCAGTTAGCACCACCTGGTACCTAACACCTTTGGCAGTGTCGAATGAAGCGAAAACCCCATCCCATCTCCTTGGTTATTGCTTTATCGAGTTGAATTTTCTTTTGCTTCGAAAATAGAGGAACCTTTTCTTCCAATTTCTCCAAGCTCTCCACAAAAAATTGGGAATAACAGTCTCTACCTTCCATGTGGACGTTTGGTGGACATTCTTGCAATCTGCTACTGCCCCCGGTCCGGGTGCAAATGGTCAACGTAAAACTTCACGATGAAATATTACGCACTCACAACAAAAGCAAACGTGAGCGTTAGCTTTCGCCCTCGTCCCATTGATTGCCTGCAGATGTGTCCCTATAACACAGCTCCCGGTAGGACTTCCGAGCTGGATCTTTTCCATGATTAAATATTTCATCCAGAATTCGTGGCCTGAGCTTCTACGTATCCCGCTTCGTACACATTTTATTACTCGGTTCCTTCGTCAAACGGGTCCATGTCAAAGTTTTGGAAACAGTTTTTTTTTATATTGCGTGCCTCCGATCGATCCCTAATCCCAACTGTCAACTGAACTGACATCACGCAGGCACGCATCTCTTACCATCAGCCCGCCAAATGGACGAGCTTTAAGCAGCATAAAGCGTTCACATAAACGGAATCATACACACACACATACACGAAACAGCGCTTCCTCTAGCTCACCCCGTCGCAGTTGGGCCTTGCGTTTTCATTGAATTTTGTTAGATTTTGCGGCAATGCGCTCATCACTGCTTTTCTTGTTCGCTTTACAGAAGCGACCACATCGCAGGGACCTCACACGGAGCAGCGCACAAGTGTGTGTGTGTCTGTCTGTGAAAAAGACGAGAAATCATAAACTGTGTCTGCGTTTCAGTACGCTCAGCTCAGCCCAAACCAGATGATAAAAGAGATCCGCGCGAGCCGTCGTGATACGTGAACGCACCAGCGAAGCATAAAAATAAAACAGAAAATAATCGAAAACATCATGCATCACGCACAACAAGGGAAAGCAAACCGATGAGACCAACGTGAATGATGGAAAAGGGACAAAGCGAAGGAATACAACAAAAAAAAAAACCGCGACACACACGAACATCGAACAAAAGCGGCCAGCATAAATTATTAATTTTTCAACGCCATAAATGCGTCAGTTACAAGCGATTTTACATGACTTTATTATTTTTCGGTTCGACACAGCGGCTGTTCCGCATTGTGCTTTTTTTCTCTCACTCTCTTTCTCTTTCTCTCTCTCTCTCTCTCTCTCTCTCTCTCTCTCTCTCTCTCTCTCTTTCTTGTTTTATTTTATTTCTGCGGTCATCAGAGGATCAAAACCCGCGAAATGACACGCGAGAGAGACATGGTTGTCCTTTTGTGAACGGTTTTGTGAACGGGGAAAACGTTTGCAAAAAGCAGGGAAGCGTTGCTCACCAAAAGCAGCCTATTTATTAGATGGATATTTGTGAGTGTGTTATAAATTAATATTCATCCGCACAAAACGCAAAGGGTTTGGCGAGCTAGAGGGCGAGCTAACCCGTGTTGACTGCTTTTCTTGCGCTAGA
>KI919423.1:39686-68019 GCA_000473525.2 Anopheles melas | reverse complement strand
CACACACACACACACACACACACACACACACACACACGCAGAACCTGAACAGCTGTGCTGAGGGAGTAGAATTTCTGCACAAGTGAGTGAAGGAATTTGTTTGGCGAAGCGAGCTGAATTCTTCTACCCGCTTTTCCCAGCCGGGAAAAAGAAATTGAAAGCGATGAACTTTGTCATCGCGTACCGGTGATGTGCGGCAGGGGGAAAACATAGTCGTAGTGAGCACACTCGCACACGTATAATGCTTGCGTGCAGCTTCAGTTTCAGTGCCACGGTCTTTAAGGTTAGCCATGCGAGCTAACTGGCTCGTGTCGTGTGTGTATCGCAGGGCATTAGTTTTTACCCCTCACCCCCCTTCCAACGGCATGGTACAACCTGAGACAGAGCCGGGATGCAATTGGCTGGAAAAGCGCCAGTAGAGAACGCGTATCACTTCTTTGGGCGGCGGTACACCATCCTGTAACTCGATTCCATTTTTGTGTTCATTTTGCACAGATCATTTAGCAATCATTGTGCGGATGGCTGACAGTGTAAGGGAAGCTCGGTGCTATCGGACGATGGTTGTTGGTGTGAGCTTCTTTTTTTTTCGGTTCGTTCTAAAGAAGGTTTAAATTCACTTGACTCACGATTCTTTATTCGTCCGGCTGGCGTTTGGAAAGGGCCACAAAATGCTATACAAATCATGATGCACGTAGTTTGTCAACTGCTTTTGTTCGTTTGGTGGCGCACAATGGACGCATGGAAGTGCAGAATGAATGATCCACTAGCTTGCTTGTTTTCATTGAGCCATCTTCGCTCTGTTTGCTCAAGACTCGACGGTACCGAAAGACTTTTTTTGGGTACAGGGAGAGTTTTGAAAAGAATCCGTTTCGAATGATGATATCTTGCGGCTTGCGACACACCCAACTAATGATGAGAGTTTAAGTGGAATAAAAGAGGGCCTAGCATCTGTACATTCAATTTTATTTGCAATAAATCGTATGGTTTGTTGAGCTTTTCGTCCTTTTTTATTAGTTTTTGTATCCAGATTGTATTTTATACACCAAAAATTATAGATTGTTGCTTTAATGCATTTGTTTTAATTTTATTCAGTTGGAAAATTTGATAAATAATAAACAATAGTTGAAAATAATAAGAAGTAATGCTTGTGAGCAGAACAAATGCATGGTTTGGGCAGAGCACTTCCTTTTTAATTTTAAAGTTTAAAGATTAAACGTTATTTTATTATTATTCAGGAGGGAAAGCTTTGTCATATGGCTGATCATTAGGATTTTTAAAAAATAAAAATCAAGTAATTCAGTTTTTATTCCATAATTCACTTAAATCTATCTTTCTTAAATTATCTTTCAGACTAAATTTAATATCTGCTTTAAACCTTGTTTATCTATATGCGGAAGGATTTCATTTTTAATTATTCTTATCACGTAACTGCTGAATAGCTTGGTAAATTGTTTTCTCATATTGTCATTTATTCTTAAGTCTAGTTTGATCAATCTATCGAATTGCAATACTTCAATTTTGAGCTCTTGAGCTATTTTAGTGAATAGTTCCCAGTTTCTCTTTCTCCACATTCTAATAGTTTGTGTTAAATGTCTTTAACATAGCCACAATTTTCACAATTAGGACTGTAGGACACAATTAGGAGTGTACATTGGCCTTTCATTGGCCAACAAGTACATATAGCTTTTTTGTTCCTAGTTCAGTTGTTTATAATTTATAACGTTGAGCCATACGTTATTCCAATTTATATCAGGATATTTTGCGTTATATGTGGTGTGTTATAGGAATTTGCTTGCTGTTGGTGTTTGTACTATTTTAGTAAATAAATAAGCCATTTCTAAGGATTGAAAAAAAATCATCCAAATCACACAACACGCATTTTTTAGGAATATAGTTTTGTAGGACATCAGCATCATGTTATAAAAAGTGTTACACCCAAGTATTTGGCCTCTTGTTACCTCTGTAAATTTAATGACTCTCGTTGACGCCTTTCATTCAAATACAGTTATGATCATTTTTCCAGGCTTAAAAAAAGTCAACGAAAAGACGTATGACGGCTTAGAAACCGCCTGTGAAAAGCAATCACACAAAAGCTTCCTCTCATGACACGGTACACCGCGTACTCTTAGCCCACACTGCCACCTTTAGCGCTACCGTTTACCGTTGATCAAAAACGTGCTCTAATATTCATAAGACACTTGACACTTTGTGTGCTCTTTTATCACGCAGCTCTATGTGTGTGTGTGTGTCTTGATTTCAACGATTTTACTTACTTTGCTCACCTCGTTTACGCTGTCAGTGCTTTTTTGCTGTCTATGTGAGTGTGTTTGTGCTCATTTGATTGAGGAAAAAAAATACGGTCGTAAAACTACTCCCACCGATGCTAACACGTGAGCATGCCTTTGTCACTGTGTGCTTTTTCCTGCTCCAGACGGGAGCACATCATTTCCCTTCTGATTATCCACACCGTTTTCGCCGGTGTCCTTGCCGGGGTAGCCGTGTATCACGTTGCCCACCAACACTGTAAGCAGCGTCATCAGCCTCGTTTGCTTTCCATCTTTCTACCTATTCAGCCAAAAAAAACCCCGTAAGATGAAAGGAAAATCTGCCTTGCCCGGCCACATTCCTCGTTTAATATTTCATAGTAATTATGATTACACCACTTGCAACGCAACTTCAGCCTTTCGCCTGGCCACAGGATGGCGGGCAGGGTTAGTTTGCTAAAAACCGAGCAAGCAAGGCGGACGAAAACAACCCCGCTCGTGTACCGGTCGGCCAGAAGCAGCGCAGCAGGCCTTTTTTCTCGTTCCACCGAACGACCGAATCATCATGCTTGCGCGTTATCTACCGGGAACATCCTTCCGCTTCCTTCGCACCGGCTGCATGGGTTGCTCCCTAGCGCAAACCTAATGGATATGGGACATGGTGGCCGGGATTCGAGAAATCCTTCAGCCCAGATCCCAACCACCGCAAGTGCAAGAGAGCGCCGAGCGGTTCAAGATTTCCCGCTTGCTGTGTCAATGAGGCTGAGTGTTCTGCACTGCACGGTGTGAAGCACGTGCTGCTCGGTTTTTTTTTACGATTTCACTCGTCATAAAATCACGCTAAAAGGCTCTCGTGGATGGATGGATGGATGGGGAATGGTGCATCCTTCTTTATTTTTTACGGCTCTACGTCAAACATCATCCACACGTTAGCGCGCACACACACACACACGGCTGGGACAAGCAGCACCTGTGCAGGGACATTACCCAAATGCTGCATTAAACCAAAACCACCACCAGCAGCAGCTAGTTGATAGTGTGCAGATAACGCACACACACACACAGCTTAGATGAAAATGAAACTGGATGAAAGGGCATCGAAATGGAGCTGTGATTCTTCCGTCTTCTCGTATCCTCAAGAGGGTCGTTTTTCATTCATTGCGACAGCGGCATTGCACGTTTTCCATGCCAGCGAGAGTGATGTCCAATTATACTGCCGTATTTAAGAAACGAAGCACATGGTTGTTAAACAACAGGGAAATGTTGTTTTGTGCCCATTGGTAAGTTGTGCTTGAGATAAATGAATCGTTTAGTGAGGAAAGTGTTGAGGACCGACCACGGATGTCGTTTGGCTCGATGACGACAGCTCGTATTCATTTCGTATTCATTGCGAATATTTCCCCGCGCAGGGAGCGCAAAAACACTCACATTTGTGGACTTGCAAAGAGTAAAATCGTGAGGGGAAGGCAAATTTTTGGTCATAAATCCAGTGTGCTCTCCTGTGTATTTTGCCTAATCACTATCATCTCAACTCATTTTGTCAACCCGAAATCCTTCCCCAGCGCAACTTAACTTTACTAATCTGCATTTTTCTACTTCATTCCATCTTCTTACAGTTGCCTATCTGAACCTTGGAACCTCGCTGATAGCGCTCGGCCGCTGCCAGGAAGCGGCCAGCGTCCTGCGGGAGGGCACCAAGCTGGACGGTGCCGGTTTGCGCGATCGGGCCGCCCACGAGAACGCCCGCATCAGTGCGCTGCTGCAGCTCGGCAATCTGTACGCCGATCAGGGAAAGCTGCAGCGCGCGCTGGCCATCTATCGGGAGGCGTTGCACACACTGCCGGAACGATATCCGCCACAGGTAAGCGGGCACTACCTACCCTATTCCCATTTCCACAGCCCGTATCATTTACATTACATGTTCGTGTCCTTGGACAAGCTCGTGGTGTGATTTGAAAGTGGCACAGTAATCGCATTACTTACCGTTAGAGGCAAACGCAGCCAGCCAGCACGGACCAACTTTATGGCTTCATAAAGTCACGTGCCAACCACCGTTATCATGTATCTTCATTCACCGCTTCCCTTTCCACGCCGACCACACCGGACCCCAAAGGCTAAGCGGAAGTGTTGAAAAGCTTTTAATGATTTCCTTCCGTTCCTGGTTCCTCGTCGACCTCGGTGGTTGGGGAAGAGATACCATGGGCCATTTCTTCACTCATTCCCCCTGGCAGACTAGCTGCCGGAGCCCTCTGGTCCGGAAACCGAACCAGCTCCAGCTTCGAACCGTCCCGGATTCGAATGCGCCCCCGTTCATCAACCCCCGTCTGCCACCAGCATGAGCAACCGGGCCACTCGGATCGAGCACCGTGCGCACGAGGGAAAAATTATCACCGGAAATGGCAAATCCGGATATCAGAGATTTTTATAAACACTTTGCCGTTGCAGCCCCACGTTACCGTGCGCCGGTTCACCGTGCGGAAAAGTCTGCCCGCTCCTGCTGTGCCGGCCAGACTGACCAATCGGTTCGTTCAGGGGTGGTTTTGGTTCGTTCGTTCGTGTGCCGGTGACGTTTCATATTTATAGTTATGGTTCCACAGCTGGCACCACACCTCACAGTTCCCGCCCTTGCTTTGCTGGAACGGAGAAAGCCACTGGGATTAACTACAAGCAAGGCGAGGCGTCGAAACGTGGTACCAAACCTAGCTACGATGGTGCACGAACGGATGAACGTATTTCCGCTATTTCTTTGGGTTGATTTTTCCCCCTCCACCGCAGAAGGAGCGAGTGTTTGGGTGACGTGAGAAAGGTGAGAGAGTTGGAAAAGTGTTTACACTTTCTTCCCCATTGTACCTTCCTTTCGCACACACTCACCTTCAGCTTGGGGCGGGCTTTCCATCATCGACCGGGTTTGGGTCGGTTTTCCTTTTTATTCGTTACTGCTACACCTCGTTAACTCGTCGTTTGCTAAACCGAGGAGAGCACAAATACACACACACAAACACGACACAGGATTTCACCATTCATCTCATCCATCTCCCTGTCTATAGCGGAGCTGGTTTGGGGTTTCCGGCTTTCGACCGAAATGGATCGTATCGTTACGTTTCGTGCTGTGTAAGTCACCAGGCGGTGTTTCCTCGAACCGGCGGGCGGTTAGCCGATGGAACGTGCTGGATCGCGCCCAGCAGTGTACCCTAGTGTACCTGCACATATTTTCAGCGCACCCAGGTTGCTTGTACAAACATGCCCGCTCGCATGAGAGCTTGCCCAAAACTCCATTTTGTGAGGAGAGTTGTGAGAGAGTTTCCCTTCTGCATCTGCAAACCTTGCGCATGATTGCAACGCCTCTAGAAAGTAAAAACAATCCCACCAACTTTGCTGACGGAAAGAAAAACCTATTTGGAGCGAGAAAATAATACAAAAAAAGGAAAGTCCAACCCTCAATGTCCAACTATACTAAAGACTTCTTTGTGTATTTTTTTTTCTTGCCAATCTGCTCGCCTGCATCTTGCTGGTAGAAAGCGAAAACCATACCCCCGTTTCACATCCTTATTTTATTACCAACGGTTGTATAAATTGGAAATTTTATTAGTCTTATAACGCACACCAATACCTCGCCCACCTCGAGCCAGTGTGGAAATACGTACCGGATGTACTCGGTGGACAGCGCAGCGGTGCTAGGCAATGTAGCAACAAGCAGGAGCCTACCAAATCGCTCACAATTCACGGTGATCCGCCTCGGTGCAGTTTAGTTTTATTAGATCGACAGTATTTTCTGACATTTTACGAGCTGGCCTCGCTCGTTGGGTTTCTTTCGTCGTAGGAGTAGATAGTGGAAGTAAGATGCAGAGGCAACGAACGGAACAAGAGTGAATAGTTTGGTCTGTGTAGTATATGTTAAGGAAAAAGTCATTGGCACATAATTTTTGATTTTTTGTAAAGCTGGGTAAGATTAAATTATGGCAAGGTTTGGAGAACTGGATAACTGGAGGAGCCAGACAAATGGCAGGCGAAATGTGATCTATATCGTATGGCACGTTGAGCTACCAAATCCAAGTTGAAGTTGGATATTGTCTTGAAGAGAATAAAGTTTGTTTTCTTCAACGTTGCTACCAAACACAAATTTAAGACAAACTGTAATAGAATGTTAAAGAAAAACTGTGAGTTTTCTCTATTATCCTTAAAGTATCCGGGTTTCTTGAGTATATTGGATTTTATGTTAATAGTCCAAAATTAAATTCTGACTTGTTTCTTCCATTTGGCGTAACGTTGTGTGCGGAGATGCCGGTCTTTATAGGCTTTCGAGACTAAATGCCTTAACACGCAGCCGGATAGTCAGTCCATGCTACGGGACAGTCCATTCTAGATTTGAGCCCTTAACCATGAGCTGTACTGTACCGCGGGACCGCCCCGCGCTATTATGTGACTTGCTATTATCACTAGAATAAGATAGTTTTCCAATTATCATTCCAAGAAAACGGTTGAAGGTGATTTTTAAATCTGTCAAAATAAGCTAATACCATGTGGCGATATGTTAGGGTAAACAGATTTCAATGCGGCCAACAAGGGTGTACTAATATGTTACTGAGGGTTACAACATTCAATATTCAATAGTTTGGCATGTTGTCCCTTTGGCATAGAATGGGATATTAACATAAATAATTTCTATCATTCAATCAAACTGCTTTGTAAGAAAAAAATCGTATGAAAAGTTATTAAATACACCAACAGCGTCAAGTACACATTGTGCTATAAATGTGGTGGAGAAGGATTTCAGTTGAAAAATGTGTAATGATTTTTTTCAGCTAAACATGTTTTAATAATGGGTTCAACAGAAACAGAACTTCAATCAATTCATACCAAAAAATAATTAACATCAAAACAACTTCAAAACTACAACATTGCATTAACAGCTAAAGCAGCTTGACCAACAATAGTTTTGGACTGTTTTAACATAAATTCAACCTCGTTCTAGTAGCATTTTTGTTCATTTCACTAGCTTCTCATTTCACTCCCTGCGGTATCTAATAAACTCACCCAACCAACCGATGTGGTGAATCCACAGAACATACCGGAACCGGAACATGTTTTGGTAAAAAAAGTCAACTGAACGAATTTAATCTTCATCGCACCAATTTCGTATTACAGGGGGTTTCCCCGCCCTCACTCTCCATCATCCTGATCTGGGCCCAACTGAGTGGGAAAAAAGTATTAAAATATTTACAAACCCGGTACCGATTTGTTTACGCAAATCCAACAAGTGAAAGTTTTCCATACTGTTTACGCGATTGTGTGCGTACATGTATAAGTGTGTGTGTGTGTGTGAGCAATTGTGTCCCGACGCCAATGTGTCCTTCTTTCATTCCAACCCTTCCCGGAACAATCTCTCTCACTCTCTCTCCCTTCGAACTTGTGTGTCGGTGCTGAAGGACGACTTTTCCGGTTAGGCAAGCGGAACAAAATGCAAAATGTTTCCGGCCAACTAGATGCTTTTTTTCTCGCCCTAGCTCTTTCTCTCTCTCACACACTTTCTAAACTTGGCTTCAATGGTTTCCCGGCCAACGCACAGCACCCTTCTTGCCTTGCGCTTCTTCCCATAGCCTGATGGTGCGCACGTGAGATATGAACATGTGTGTGTCTATAGACTGAGAGACAAAAAAAAAGGAACAAGACGCAACTTTTTGCCCAACTCTTCCACTGTGTATAGCCCCCTGTTTGCCTCGAAGGGTCCTGAAATGGGGTGTGTGTATGTGTGTGTGTTTGTGCGTGTGTATTTGTGTGTGTAGATGCAAAAAAGTTGTACACAATCTGTGACAACGAAGTTGCAAATGATTACACTTTGTGATAAACTGGGAAAAAGCTCCTGTTTCCTCCGTGCCCGCTCAACGGGAGGAAAATATTTTCCCGCACCAAAAACTTCGCTCGGCAAACGGTTTTGCTTGTTATGCTGCTCTGGGTGAATTACACATGTGAAGTTTGAGCGGTAAAACAGTACCGGCTGGTAGACAATTTTAGATTTGTTCGCTTCTTGTTTTTTTTTTTGTTTGCTTTCGTTTTTGCCACGTGGGCTGTTTATGAGCGAAATAGTGAAGGAAAAATGTTCAAAACACAAAGTGCTGTCACGTTGATAAGCTCTTTTGTATGTGTGTTTGCTTTTTTTCAACGCTCCAAACAACTCACTCGCCTTCTTCAGTGTTGTTGGGCAATCCATCCGTTGTTGTATCAGCGTGCCGGGCGGCAAGAGAAGCACTTTCATTAAAAGAATGTCCGCTTTCGGGTGCAGCGACGAGATCTTTGGAGACGTTCTTAATCATCCAACTTCATCTTGCTCGTCGACTTTCGAGCGGGCCGAGCGTAACTTCAAAGCAGCACATCGCTGCTAAACGCAGCTGCATCGTTGGGGAGAATAGTTCTGGCACGGGGACGTGGTTTGGTGATATGCGGCACTATCACAAACGCGGGGCAGGGTGTGTGATTTATGAAAACAAGTTTATTCTTAATTAGTTTCTGCAGATTGTGCACTTACTCGCAGCAGCCCAAGGCTGTGGTTGCATGGCCAATAAAAATGCATGCATCATCTTTGCGTCGACTAGCGATAATTATATAAATTTAATGTAAAATTTTAGTGTTTCCATTTTACTCATTCTTGTACTGGTTTTGCAGTCAAATAGTCCATCCAAATATACATGCAATTCATAACAAAACCATTGTAAAGCAAAATGAAATTAACAATAGTTTACCCAACGTGTAGCGGTTTCGATGCTTTGCTTCGCTGCGCATGTCATTTGTGCAAGCTCACGCTCATTTCCCTCTGTGGCCTACTGGATGAAGGATGAAAAGCTGCGAATAAAACGGTGTACGAGGCATAAGAGACACATTCAGGTGATGCTTGTTGCTTTCAGCTTGTAAAACAGAAACATTCCACGTGCCGGCACCGCGGGTTATTGCACTTGGAGTGGTCACCAGCACGCTACAATGGTTTGTGCAAGAAGAGGACGTTGTTGTTATTGAGATTTTTTTTCAAACCACATTATTCAATGCAAATATTGCTCTCTACTTGCATAGGAGAACTAATACAACACGTATAGAAGCCATAAAAAATTATACATTTTGCTAAAAATGCAATAAAAACACAAGTTGAAAACTAACATTTATAAAAATTTAAAACCTTCGTAAAAAACATTAAATCAACTTTTCAATGGATAACTTTTACACTATTAATTTATCATTCAGCATTCACTTTGTTGTATGATAAACTCACACATATTGCTATCAACAAAATCGTTAATTTAACACATAATCGTTTACCGCATCATAAACCCCTTTTCCACCTTCAATCACGCCTTATCATTTTATTTCCCCCGAACGGTCACCATCATCATCATCATCTGCCGGTGATAAGAATAACAGCTAAACACGTTGCGGATGTTAATAGCTTATTGCTTCACCATTTCAGCGCACCATTTCGCTTCTCACATTTATTTTGCAATACTTCTTTTATGTCTTTGATACGGTTTTCGAAAAAAAAACACTCATCCTACAACCTATCCAATATCAGCGCTCGAGCGAAATGGTTGCTCTAGCGTCCCGGCCATGGTTTAAATCTTTTCCACCAATTCAATTCACACCCCGTAATAAACGTTTATCTATTTGGCCATTCCCGTCCGAACACCCATCTTCCCACCGTGTTGTGTCAGTGTTCCGTTCCGTCGCTTACCTGCTACGAGAGCTTACGCGGGTAATGGTCAACGTCTCATCGCCAAATGTCCTTTGGGAGGGGGTTTTGCCACAGGAACCTGCAGCAGAAGGACGCTCCGATAAAGATATGTTTATGGCAGGAAATTGACTCACCGGTTCGATTTTTTGCCCTCCTCGAAAGCCTGGCACAGGGCACAGGAGTTCACGGGGTAAGGTGAATTTGAAGTCATTTTCACTCCATGTGCACGAACCCGCATCGGTTCACCCCGGTAGAAGGTACGGAATTACCCTATTAAATTTTATACCATTTCAAATAAAATAAAATAATCAATTAAAGTTTTCTCACCCTGTGAGCAGGGGGGCGCCAGCGTCATCATCCCGGTTGGAAATTGAGCAAAGCAATAAAGTTTGGTTTTCCTGGCTTTCTGTTATTTTCACGAAAAGATGTGGCAAAGTTTCGCTTTATAAAGTTTATGCTCGATCATTTTGGTTAGAAAGTGCATTTCAGCTGGCTGTTTGAAAGGGAGCAGAAGATTTTACGGTAGAAATTAGCTGGCTTTAATGGCTGCCACTCAATGCACGAATGTGTTTGTAGCAAAAGCAGCAAAATTTAAATGGCTTTTTACGCTTAACCCATTTTCAAAAGGAGTTTGAAAACATTTTGAAAGAAATTAAATTTAATGAAGCTTTTTTCGCTTTGTTCTTGAATGCGCTTGAAAGCTAATCATCTTTCCCTTGCACTTCCGAATGCATTCCGTATGCAGTTCACAGAAAACAGACCTAAAACGTGCCGATGCTCCTTCACTGCTTTTAAGCATAAATGACATAAAAGGGAAAGCACAAATTTACAGCCGATCGTTTGAGGATTGTGCCTCTCGGTGGCACATCCGGTGGCACGAAAAAGAGATCAAAATTAAAAGGAGAAGTAAAGAAAATGCACTCAGTGTTGGAAATAATTGGATGATCATTTCTAATTAGAAGCCCCCCAGTACGGTTGGTACGCTTCTTAACTGTCAACTTATCTCATTTGCACACTGTCCGCTGCCATTGTACCTGTCTCGCTCGCCATTGTACCTGTCTCGCTCGCCATTGTTTTTTTTTTTGCTGTTCGCACATCTTCCCCCTTTCCCCAATGATAATGAGACAATGAGGTCTCTGACATTCGTCGACATGGGCCGATATAACTAAAAAAAATCTAATTATCCCTCCAACAACTAGCGCACAACCAACCCATCCATACCTTCGCATGGCCAGCAATTTGGTTCACCCATTCGTTTTCGTTTCTAGGTCATCATCGGTCAATAGACCTGCGCCGAGCAAAACGAAGCAATTGGGCACTTTTACGATTATGGGTCAACATATTTTTCTGTCCCCATTTCCTCACCACTTCACCACTCAACACTTTTGTTTTTTTCTTCTTTTTGCTGTTCTGTATTACTGCTGCATCTGTTTTTGTAGTCGTCGGGTCGAAATTATTGCGCACATAAATGCGTTATTGTAGCACGGTTCAGTAGGTTTGTGTATCTAAATGTCCGGTACGTGTACGCCGTGTACGGACAAGCGAGGCAAAATTGCTGCTCTGTTTGCTTGTGAGGTATGTCCGGTATGTCTCGATTGGGACAGGACGATATGATTTCGTCGAATGAATGCGCACCGGATTGGGTGGAATGCAGTGCAGGGCGATAGTTGGGATGGAATAAAATGGGTAATGTAATTTCGTTTCATGGTGTGCCATAACGAAAGCATTATTAACGCTTTATGAAGACTTTACTTTTCAGTCAGTTCTAGCATTTCTATCGCAGTGCTATTTCCTTATTGTGTACATTTTATTAAACGCTATTTCAGTTCGCCTGGAACTGCTATTAGCATTGTTTGACGAAATATTAAGTCAGTTTGCAATTCATTGGAAAGGAAATGCATGTTTCAATTATACTTATTTAAAGCTGGTAATACAAGCATTGATGCCGGTCTCGTAGTACAGTCGTCATCTCGTACGACTTAAAAACATGCCCGTCATGGGTTCAATCCCCAAAATGGACCGTGCCGCCATACGGTGGACTGACTATCCTGCTATGGGGGGAAATCAATTAGTCACTGAAAGCCAAGCCCACAAGTGGTACAGGCAGGCCTTGACCGACAACGGTTGTTGAGCCAAAGAAGAAGAAGAAGAAGAATACAAGCATTGAGTATCAAGGTTCTAAATTTCTAAGCTTCTTCTGCTTCTTGCTATAGCATTTAACTATAAGCATGCTACTATAAATTGAATAAAAAAGCACACCTACGATCGCAAAAGTCTTTGATAACATACTACTTCGAATTACAAACACTTTAAAAAAAATTGCCATGTGATATTTTCAAACGGACAGTTTTGAGTTCATGTTCCAAATTAAGGACGTTTTGATTCATATTCCTAATAGCCATACAAATTCGCTTAAAATGTTCTCATTCAGATACACACTACACTGTTTTAGTTTTGTACGTCCTCAAAGGTCTGAACATCCAATACTGAGTGTCGGTGTCCACCTCGACCGACAGAAATACGGTCTTACTGACAGCAGGGTTAGAAAGGGAAGAGGTAGTTTGGACAATTAAATTGAGCATTGTTAATGTTTAGCGATGGACGTTGCTGTGGACTGAATGACAATTTTGTCGGAATTTTGCACTCACTTCCAATTACTTATAAGAGGAATTAGAATAATACGCGACTGATACAATCCAAGAACCGCATTTATCATTCATCGGGGTTAGAATGCTGTTTCTCTAGCACTCGTAGATGCATTTGAACCAAAGTACTGCTGTGCGATTCGCTGATCTTCCCCGTACGGCCATCTAGTCATTGAGCACATCTATCTACAAATATCTCTGTTTTATTATTATCACTGAATGATCCTTCTTGTTGTTATCACTGTTTAACACATATTTTCATTCAATTAGTCACAATTAACTTCGACTATTCGGAAAAAAATAATTAAAAAATACTTCGAATACCGGACAGTATCAAATACAGGCTTTATTGAAATTTAAAACACAATGTGATAAAACACTGTTGTTCTCAGGTTCATCACTACTTCTACAATGAATTTCGATGTGCTGCATCAGATCTGAACCAGATTAATTAGCCGAAGGAATTAGATTGATGCCGGTTTTTTTGGAAAAAACTGATAAAAGATTTCTCCACCGGTGATCTGATCGACAAAAAATATTTATTCACCTTGATTTGAGGCCTTACCACAGGTCAGAAACATTTTAATTGATTCTAATACATCATGGAAGTGGATCTAAAAGTTAAAAAGCACTATGGCTAAGGAAGAGATATGAAGAAATTTAATAAAAACATGACGAGTTTCTGGAGTTTGGACCTACCCGTAGGATTTGATTCATAACGGTACCTCAAGATCAACAAAGAATTTTGATTTTAACGAATTATTTCAGGAAACAACCGAACAATGCCTACTTGACGTGTTATTTTCTCATCCGTTAACTAAACTTCTCATCTCATTTGACTCATCTGAAAATACGTATTACAACCACGCTCTCACCTAACAATGTCCGCTCATTATCGCTCGCTTGTGCACTCCTGCAGGGTATCTACCATCGGCTCGGTGACATCTTCGCCCGCCTCAACCAGTGGAGCGAAGCGGAACGGTTTCAACGGGCAGCCCTCGAAGCCCAGCCGGATCACATTGCTGCCCATCTCTCCTACGGGACGATGCTGGCCCGTAACGTAAGTATCGTACGATTTCCAATCGTATCCCAATTTGCACATTACAATCTCAACACACACACACACTCACAACTTTACTTTTCATCTCACCCCTCTCCGCACTACAGAGTAGCCGAACGTCCGAGGCGGAGCAGTGGTTCCGGAGGGCACTGCGGCTAGCACCGAACGATGCCAGCGTACACCATCATTACGGTAAGTAAGCGAGCGGGTCACAAGTGCAACCGGCAGCCATGTTACCGCACTCCCCCCACCCCTTCCCCCAATGATAAGACATACAAATTGTACCCTGCATCGATAAGCACAGTGGGGTAGCGATCAGCAAGCCAGCGCTGGAGTAAAAAGTAGTTATTGAAAAGCACAAGCATTGGCAAACGTATACCCCAACGAAGCTTTGATCGTATCTTGACGCGCAAAACTAGAAACCATTACGAGATACGAGACATCTTGGCTCTGTTCTCCCACCTTGGTCTCTGAGGGCTACAGTGTGATAGAAAGGGATGACAAAGATACCTTGCAAAGAGTTCCTTGAAACGGGTTCGTTGCCATGCACCTTGCCCTTCCCTTGCGATTCCCAAAGCGATGCACAAACGTCAACGCCATCATTAGTCACTGTCGAGAGAGAGCGAAACGGGGCGCTCGGTACGCTTTTCTTTATTGTTATACACCCCTACTCTCTATCTCCTTCACCCCTGCACAGCCTGCTTCCAGCTGGGGAGGGGGAGAAAAAAGAAAGCTTTGTTCACCCGACTGCAAAACTTCACTCGACTCGGCTGTTGTGAATGTGAGTTTGCATTCTTGTTATGTGTGCTTCCTTTCGCTTGCGCCCGCGTCACCTCTGTTCCACTAACGGTTGGGCGACTAACAATTCAAAAGAAAATCATAACAATCAACCACCCATCATATGTAACAAGCCGGTCGGAAGGATGCTGCTCTGCTGTCTTCTTTCACTGTCAGGCGCCAAGACGCTGCAGGCAAAGTCGTGCATAAGATGACGAGCAAATAAATTGAATAGATTGCGTCGCTCACAACCCCCGTCTCGAGGATGCTGCAAACGGGATGGGGGAAGGGTCGAGTTGAAAGATTTGAATCAGAAATAAAATATCAAGTATCCAATTAAGGAGCCTGACGGACCAGATGTCAGTGCTCTCTGGGTGAAAGCTATCATTATGCTTTCGCTTGGAGGAAAGCTTGTGGAAGGTTGTGCAGTTGTGCTCCCTTGACAGTGGCTTATCTTTGCTAAAGTGCAACTGGCTTGCCAGATAGATACACACTTGGGGGTTTCCTTTATCTTTATTTTAATGGTTTTTTTTAAGTTGTGTACTCATTCTTTGCTTTCTTCTCATATTCCCCCTCTTCCTTTAGCTGAGTTTCTCTCCTCCCAGCGCCGAACGGAGGAAGCGTTCCAGTACCGGGTCAAAGCGGCTGAACTGGCCCCAGAAGACTACGCCCTGGTGATGGCGGCCGCATCAAGCCTACGGTTGCTGGACCGCAAACTCGAAGCCGAACGATGGTATAGGCAGGTAAGCAGTCCACCCACAATAGCCCCCGTTCCGGCTCAATTCCAACGCAGCGCGCTGATGAATAATTATTAAATCATTATTAACCGCTTCATCTTCCTCTTCTTCTTCTTTTCCCGCCACTCTTCTTTTGGGAAGGCTGTGAAGCTACGACCGCAGGAGGCCCGAGCCCACACCAACCTGGGAGCAATTTTGCACCTGCTCGGGCGCACGCAGGAAGCGGCCAACAGCTACCGGGAAGCGCTGCGCCTGCAGCCGGACGATCTGACCACACTGTCGAACCTGGCCAAGCTCGGCGTGCCGGCCATCTCATGAAAGGCGAACCACCACCGCCGGGTGGGAAGCGTCCGGAAGCCCGGAAGTTGATTGCTGCAACCCGGGACGGGATGGACCAGTACCGGGGGCGGTGCGTGTTGAAGCCAAGCACCGCGAAACGACCGGATGCACCGGGAAATATGCTCGCTGGGAATTGATCGGAAAAAAATGTTGTTGT
Source organism: Anopheles melas (assembly GCA_000473525.2). Classification (NCBI taxonomy): domain Eukaryota; kingdom Metazoa; phylum Arthropoda; class Insecta; order Diptera; family Culicidae; genus Anopheles; species Anopheles melas. The sequence continues at coordinate 52,326 of KI919423.1, read as the reverse complement.
ACAGAAAGAGAGGGAAAGACAGGACGTGTGTGTGTGTGCACACGGGTGCGTGTGTAGAGTAGCAATGGAAAGAGAGGAATTTATGAAACCAGACAGGGAAGAGGACAAAAAGTATATAGCAAAAATTGATTGTAAATAACAAACAAACAAAAAGGGAAAACAAAACCATGAAACGGACTGGTGTGTTGAGAGTTTTTGGGAAAGGATTTGTTGCAAACGCAGGATTACGCTACGTAGGGAAAACCAAAACATGCGTAGGTTAGTTAGAGAACAAAATCGATTGAATAGTTTGATAAAGGATGGGTAAGCGTACTAAGAAAATGAAAAGAGCATTAGATACAATTGTGTTGGAACTTTTGTTGAAAGTATATCTGAAAAAAAAAACAAAACCAAAACCAAACAAAGCCTAAAAATGGAAGGAAAGGAAATAATTTTGTTAGTTGAGCTGAACAGGCTGAGAAACCGAGAGTTTGACAACGATTTAGCACTGTTTAGTTTCTCTACCATCGAAGGGATTGAGCGAAGTGCTGTGCCATGAACGGTAGCTACGGTTAGTGTTGCCCTTTAATTCCATCACACTTGGCTGGGGTCTCTGTAGCGCCCGCTTATCATACAGATATTGTACATACAAAGTTTATAAACAAAGCAAACAAACAGAAAGCATAGTGCTGTATATAATTGATAATCAGACAACAGGCGCAGAAAAACGAAACAGAATGTGGACAGTAGTTGGGCAACCGACAATATGCAAACAACGCGGACACTACGGATGCAACACAAGGGATACAAATATTATCATAAAATCACACACTAGTAATAAAGGCAGCAACTTCCCCCTCCCACAAACAAACCATTCCATCGAAAGCTACACTTGTTCAGAGCGGGAGAGAAGCAGAAGTGGCGAGAACGGTACAGTGTTGAGGAAATGCATTCCAAGTTGCATAAAGTGGAAATGGAACTGTAATTAAAGCTCGTTTTACTATTCGGCCCCCTTCTGGCACTAAGTGCGGTTAACAATAGCAATTAATCGCTCTTTTTCGTGCACTGTCTCTCTCTCTCTCTCTCTCTCCCCTTCATATTCTCTCCCTCTCATAGGTGTCAATCAGGCATTATTGCTCGAACAAACATTGCCAATCTGTTGAAATTGTACAACCGAAATCACACTTCACCAGCACACGGCCGCAAACAAACGATAAAATCGTCTCATTATCATTACTGCGTTCAATCATCAGACAGGGAAAAGAATACTCATTGCAATGCATTACATACTGAAACCAAACCTGTAGAAAAGAGACAGAGTATGTATGTGTATGTGAAGAGAAGGGATGAGATGGTGCTTTTTGTTCTGTTTTTGCTGATAATGAAATCGAAATGCAAACAAACGAAACCGTGCTGGACGTACGCTCCCAAGCTCTTCATTGCATCGAATCGTTGTTAATAGGAAACACTCACACCCCAAGCAACACACATACCGAAAGCGGTGAGAGTGCAATCAGTGTTGTTGCTGCTGCGGAAACAATAAAATCCTCAAACACAATAAACCAAGTGGCGCAAAGTAAAATTCGAATGCAAAAATAAACATACCCATCTTCTTCTCACTCCCGCACCAGACATCCGCACCAGACAACCTCCCCCAGAAGAGTATACAATTTACATTGACTAAATGGGTTTACAAAACGGAACCTACAAAACATAGATGCATACAGTGGCAACAGCAAAGAACAGGTTTAGTTGCAAGTTCCCCGGGGCAAACAAACGAAAATTAAAACCAGACCAGAAATGGCAGCCAGCTGTACAGTACCGGCACGCTCCGGTACTGCGGACATACATTTATGAATAAAATGCAAATTTATTAATGAAAATATGTGTAGCTTTTGTCGCGTTTAGCTACGGTACCGTCAAAGGGTAAGTAAAGGTTCGACCTCGACTCCGTTTTTCACACGTCTTTCATCAACGCCCCAAGATAACCTTTCTGATGGGGCGTTTTGATTTTCCAATGCTTTAGCAAAACTTTCCCGCTTAGTAGACACACTTGAACGCCCATTTGAACCCAAAACCTCGCACAAGTGTTGGTGCGTAACGGTTGCGGAAGTACAAGCCACCTGGCGTCCCCACCAACGTTTAGCGTCACCAGGCGTCTCCACCGAAGCTAAACGGCACCAGGCGCCTCCATCCTGAGCGTGTGCACACGTGTACGCTAATGACTCTTTCGAACTTATATCCACCCTGCCATACGCAACGGTCCAATCTAAAGTCTCCCTCCGCAGCGAAAAACCGGCAACATCTGGGTACGTTCCTCAGCTGGGCAAATTAACTTACCAATCTCAGTGTTGCCGCTCGCAAACTTGATAGAATGGGGGCAAAACTGAATTATTCATACGTCATGAGGCTGCTACCTTTCTGCTGCTAATTATATTATCGAACGAAGGTGGTGAAACTTCCCTAAATATTCGTTATTAAAGGCGCAAAAACTCATACGCTTCGTTCATTTTCGCAAAAACTCATACGCTTCGAACGTGCACCTTTGCCGCTTTCGGTAAGATTTAACTGCACAGCAGCTCGAAAGGGGCCCGTTCGTCATACCCGATCATAAACTGTCACTCTTAACGGTGTTTCACCGCCCGGAGTTGCTTTCTCAAACCCTGCTCCATTCTAATATCCTGTTTCCTATCGATACACACCATGAACCCACACTTTCCAATTAAGGTTTCACGGTGTACCCAGCTACAAAACCAATCACTTCAGCAGCACCAGCAGCAGGAACGACGAGAGACTGCGGTATTGAGACCGTACCATCGACCGTTGAGATTAGAATATTTTTCATGCCTTTATTGCCACCCGGGGAAATCATCCATCCAACCGAGCGCCGGAAGCATTCCTCCCGGTACCAAAATCCTCGGGACACCTCACCGAAAAACTCACAAATGGTAGTAATCATCATAAACGCGACGGCAACCTTTTCGGATAATGGAATGGGTGCGAGAGACTGTGGGACAAACTTACAGGGAGCCATGGTAAGAAGATCGAAAGGTCAATAAATTGCGGAGATATCGCCAAGGCACACATTTACGTGTGCGCCAATCGAATACGAGGCGAAGAATGAGAATAGTACAGTGGTTGATGAAGCAATAGACCGTCCGTATGATTTGGTCCAGGTGGTAGTATGTAAAATGTTGTATAACATGATTATTCCCTTTCAAAACTAGAAAGAGTTCTTTACTAAGAGAATTTTACGCTTTGTCATCAATGAGCAATAAGGATGAAAATTTAACTAGCAAATCTATTTTGTCAAGCAATTTCAATTGATCAAGGCGCCAATGGATTTGTTTGTATGTAAAATTGTGCATAAAATAACTGATCTTTGATTCATACAAAGAGATATTTTACTTAAACATTACCCTAAGTGTTGTTAGCTTTTCCCACTGTTCCGATAATCGTTTCGTTACATAACTCAAACCATTAGATTTTCTTTTTGCAAAACAACTGCAAATATTACACAACTTCACATCCCTGTGTTTGTGTGCGAGTCTGTAACATAACTTTTTGCCTTCGAAAATATAAATTGTTCACTTCATTGCTTTTCCCTGCACAGCCTTTTTTCATACCCAAGCGTGTTAATAATAATAACTCGATTCCGGAACAGTGGCGAAAACTATCCCACCAACGCAGCTCATCCGTTCCGTTTCCGTTCCCTAGGCTTTGCGTTGTAATGCTGCGATGGTAATAAAATCATCATCCTATCATTCGGTTTTACGATCTATCCTTTTTTTCTCGCTACATACAGAGTGGCGTTTACGTTCTCTGCGAAATAAAAAACAGCTAGTGATAGAATAAATTTATTTTCTCTCTTGCTGTTACTTTTTTCCACCTGGAGCACAACTGTGCTGAGATTTCTTTAAATAGATTTAAAGCCGATTTAAGTATCTAAACAGCGCTGAATCGAATAACTCATAACTCACTTCAAGCTGACGCCAATACATCACTTTCACTGATTTTCCCATTTGCTTCGCCAGACGGCAAACCAGGTGCTGAAGAGCGATAATGCTTTAAAGTTTGCACAAAGCACCGCACAAAATGCGTTCACTGTAAATGAAAAAAAAGGTGACTAAATCATTACACGCTTGCCACACCATCCCCTTTATACACCAACACACACACACATACACACAGCCACGAACAGAAGCGTGTAAAGCCACACCAACCGTTTGTCGACCGCAATAAATTTGTATTTGTTTCACTTGCCTCTGACAGGTGGAAATTATCGTCGGATATAAATCGCGCGCCGCGGGTTCACCGTTACACCAGTAGCGGAATATGTTTGCGCAAGGTTTCCCCCGCTGATTTTACGCCCTCAGATTCTTCTTTCACTGTTTGCTGTTATTAAAGCGTCATTTTGTGCTGCGATTGCGGAGGCTGGTGGTTGGTGGTTTGTGGTGGTGGGCGGAGAGAATGTTACTGCACTTCAGGTTTATTTTTTCACGCTCTACATTTCACGCACTCATTTCACGCAAACAACAATTCCAGCTCCGACTGGTCTCGCGAGAATCATCTTGCGCCTCCCGCGTGTAGCAAGCTTCCGCCTGCGGCCGGTGTGGTGATGGAGAATAAATATAGGTTATAATTTATGGCCACTGCTGCAAACCAAAACACTTTCTCCCACACACATACACTCACACACACACTCTCTCAAGCGCACCCACTCACTCAACATCCTTCGAGACTGTGTGCGCGATAAAACATTGAAGAAATTGCGGTCGTAATTGTTTGGTCTGGATCCATCGCACAGGTAGGCTGTCGCACTGCGTCCGTGTGATGTTGCAATCTTCAATTGGCCTCCGCCTTATTCAACCACACACACACACACTCTCTCGAAAGGCCACAAAATAAGCTCAGTCAACATGCGTTTGTGTGGGCTTGAAATTTATTTAAACTTCATAAATAATCGACCACAACCCAGACAAAAAAAACGAGCGACTGCTGATGACGACAACGACAACGCTATCCACAAACAGTGTTGGGGGTGTTCACCTCATACAAGGCACAGTCGGTGTTTGCACACCGGTACCGACTTTCCAAAAATACACCTTCACAGCACAGCAAACATTATGTAAAGGATTTATGAATTTTTCCCACTGATGTTTTCCCCGTGCTGTTTCACGCCCTGGCGACAGCCCTGCATAACGGAGCGCTCCATCACTCCATTCTTTTTTCGGCCGCTTTTGTTTCATGCGTTAAAAGCATGCTGCTGGAAAGCGCCTCCAGCCTATGCAATATAATTTCAAACTCGCGTGAAAGTTTCTATTTTTCTTTCGCCAAGTTTTTGAAGCTTTGCCCAAGCGAAAGTACATTCTTGAAAATACAGCCCTTTTGGTGGGTGGAATGCTGGCAAGAAGTCAACGGATGTACGCACCGGCCTGTGACCTTCGAGCAATTATACTGCGCAGAGGAATGTTGGCACAAAAATGAAGATAAATACTTGCGCTTTGTTGCGGGCTTGGCAGGGGCCGGGGTAATCCGCACGCTTCATCTGACAGACACGGTTAAATGGAAGGGGCTCAGCAATGTTCGTGTCGTCGGACATCGGACAACAGAGCCGCTTTACCGGTTGCACTTATAAAAAGGTTTGGAACGTTCGTTTGGTGAAAGTAAATAAAAATGTGACATTGCTCAGACATAATCGCATGAAAATATGCCTCTTTGTACAGGTTGTCATTTCTGTCGTTCTGCAAGGTTTACAAGTAGACAAATCTTTGTTATTTGTGGGTTTTAACCATTATTTTCGCAATTTAAATGGTAGATATTCGTTTTCAGCATCCATTATGGATAAAATGATAAAAAACGAATTAGTTTCACCAAATATGGCAGTTAGTTATTACTTATTTTCGAAAAAAAACTTCATCGTTTGTGCGATTGATTAAGCGCGGCTATTGACTTAACCAGTGATAGTAAACGGATATTTTAAACTATCAAGTTGACTTATTTAATGATTTTCAAACAGTTCTGACCTACAGTGAACTTATTATTACTTTATTAAAACATTATCACAAAATTATTTTTGGTGTTAATATCCACGAGTTTTTGGCTCAAAGTCGCAATTGGTAATAGGCTAACGAATTGCTAGGAACATTATAGCCGTATATGATACCTTAAGATGCAATTTCTAATGGAAGTTTACTACGATTTCTCTACTACGAATTGTAGAAAATATCTTGTACTTTACAATTTTTCAGGCTTCTAGAAAATGTACAGAATTTTGACATGCAGCCCAACTATTATTTTTACAGGAGTAAAATCGGTATCTTTATGACATGTAATAGCCATTATTAGTACACATTTGGGGTATGTCATACAAAATTCGATGTATTCGATAAAAGAGTACCACAATCTTTAAGAAAAGTGTTTAAAATTAAGTATATGCACATTGATTGCTGTCTGAAACCAATTGATTAGCGATTAATATTGACACCAATTATGACTTTACCATTCAAAACTATGCTTACAATAATTATGCTCTTCGGCCAGCCTCATTATAGACATGTGAAAATAAATCTGCATGTACAGCTGCATGCAAATGTTTCCAAATTATTATAAGATGGATCAAGACAAACTTTTCTTGGTTTGATGTTCTTACTTTTTTATTACAGGTTAACTTAAACTTGAGCATTTTCTGAAAATTCTCAGAAACACAAAGGGTTATGTCTTAATTTCTTGGAATGTTACCCTGCATGCGTGCCACCCATTCCAGCAAATTCGAGCTCGTGGTAAACGGACCTTAGACCCAACACGATGTTACGATGAAATGAAAATTAATTTCCTAAACTAAGCACACTTTTCCAAACCAAACTCAAATTCTGCCAACCCTTAGCGAATAGAAAATCCTCCACCAGCACCACCTTCACAGTGAAGAAATTTATTGACAATATTTTTCATAATCCTCAGCACTGGCGTACGCGAGCTTAAGCTGCTCAGCCGGAAGGAGTTTGTGTACACGTAGTCACACCCCTCCCCTAAACCGACACTCCAGAATCCAGCACCACCAAACATCGCTGGATTGTGACAACGGATCAAGAAGGAAATCCCCCGCAGAATCGCACACGGGGCTGTAAATTGCGGTCAGGACATTAATCGTCATGAGTCGTCGTACAAAACGCGGGGAAAACAATCCCGCTCCATGTACCTTCGCTTCCTTTCACCGCGACAAAAGAAAGGTAAAAGCGGTGTACAACAACAACATCACACGAAGTAAAAACGAACTAACAAAACCCCTTCAACCTGGCAACACGCTTCACCGTCGACGCGCAAAAGTTAACGCAAAACCCCGCAAAACGCTACCACGGGATGTGAGCGCGCCCGGGGGGTTCATAATGCCACCGGATGTGGTAAATGTCTTTTCATTTTACCGTGGTTGGCTTGGCTTTTATTAAAAAACATAACCTGGGTAAGATTTTACTGCGAACTGTGATCCTTCGGGCGAGGCAAATGGGAAAAGGGTACGATGTAAAACCGCATCCATATCGATGCCTGAGATGCCTTTCTTGACCATCTGGCGAACAAGGGAACGGTTAAAGTGGATTATAGTGAGTTGAAAGATATGGCACGGCCAAGATCGGCTACCTGCTACAGGGTGAAGGTACGGCTATGAAGCCGTAAACATTACCAGCTAACGGTTTTCAATATATTTTAATTTAAAATTGCACCAACGTGTGCGGAAAGCAGCGCCTTACTAGCGGGACAAAGCAGATGAGATGGAAAGCAGGGACATCGGTAGGGGACCGGTTTGTTATACGAGTTTAATACAGCGGAAGCATAAAAATGCCATGGCTTAGGCAACAGGTGAGCCGAGCTCTGTTACAAATGGCACTTTCTCCACTCAATAACTTAAGCCTTGCATAATGGCCATTTACATTGTATCCTTTATTGCTAGAACTTTAATTGTACAGCAAACAGCAAATGCTTATATTAAAATTTACCGTAATAATTTTTTTCCCTATCCGTTCTGCGCTTGGTAAAAGTAGATGCTTGGAAATTGTTCACTCCAATTTCCATTGGACGCTTCTTTCACTCGTGCGCAAATGAAATGCATTACATTTTCTTGGTTTTCGCCACAAAAAACAGCAAACATTTCGCACAAACAGCATCGTCAACGGGAAATTAATCACTTAATGGATGGTAAAGCTCTGCAAAGCGTGCTCACAAACACACTTACCAGCAAACAAACGCACACACAGCTTGTGGAACATTTTCCGAATTAATCTTCAAAACAGCGACAACCTCCCGCCAAGCCGGTACGGCCGGTGCGTCACAATGCATCACAGCCCCGACCGTTGCGAGAGGGCAACGTTCTTCGCGGCTGGTAAACAAGCCAGTTTAGCGCCTTTTGCGGACGCGGTGTTCTTCTACAGGCACGAACACGGTGAGAAGCAACGTAAAACTGTTTAGTTGTTAAGAATGGGGAGGGGGGGGGGGGAGGGCGTTCGCAAAACAACGTGCTGGACAATATTTTTCACTTGCACAGGAATGCTGCACAGGTAAAGTGCAGGAAAGTGCCGGCCGGCAGCAAGTACCGGTGGATGAAACATAAATCGGTGGCAAATAAAATTTACTTTCCTTTTCCCTCGCTACCCTTTCACATTTTCCCACCCACCCATTGAATAGCTCTGGAGAATAGATGCTAGAACCATCACGGTTGGCCTTACTTTTAGTGCTGTATCATTGGATACCTTACGGGGAGCGAAAATGGAAGACTACTTGCCCGGCGTTGCTCAGTGCGCTCCATTTTCCAATCTGTGCACTGTGCTTGTTTGCAGTATTTAAGCATTTACAATGAGCTGCTGCTCCTGGAAAGAGGTTGGAAAGAATGGTATTTTCCGACGTACAGTGTGGGGAATGTATTTAAGTGTGCATTAATGTTACTAAGCAAAGGTCAAATTTCATTTGATTTTTTTACAATCAGTAACATCCGTAAAAGTCCGTTTCAAAATTCAATAGGTAGCTTTGCAAGGCACAATTATTTGACGGAAAATCTTTCCCCTTCCAACATCAAAAAAAAAATTCGCGAACGTTTTTGCGTTTCTTTGCCACGATTCTTCTGTGGATTCGAAAATAGCGATTTAAGGAAAGAATGCATATTTCAGGATTTCCCACGATTTATTGGTTGGTTCTCATAATTTTATAACCCCGAAAATAAGTTGAAATACCAAAATACACAGTTTTCTTCGCATCTGTCAAAAGATTACAAGCAAAGATTCGTGTCATCCAGCCTACAGCCGATGGCAAACATTGCACGAGAAAAATTCGCTAAACTCTGCTCGATTTTCCGTTGTCATAGGAAACGGTGATTTTAACAGGAGTTTACAAGCAGAATTCGCTCCTTCGAAACAAGGCTAATGACATTTTTGTCAAATAGTAACTACTCTTATGTCCAAAAAGGTTCACACAGCCCAAGGCATTGAAATGGGCATCAACTAAATCTTATTTGCGTAATGAAAAAAAAACTAGAAATAGCATAAATTTGGATACTTTTCCTGAAAAGAATTCTTTCAAGAGACATCATTGGAATGACATGGTTTTTTTGAGTTCACTACTATCACAAAACGCTTGCTTTTAACTCACACTCATACCCCTCACTGTACCGTTTGCGTTTACATTGAAGCGCAGCGCAAGTCGAACGAGCTCGAATCCTCTTCGATACCGCCCCAACTCCAAATGCAATGGCTCGTAAAATGGCCAGCTAATAAATTGAAAACTTAAGTAATATTATTATTCAACTGTCACAACAAACTACCTCTGCTCGGTCTGATTTGTCTGCCAAACACGGTCTTACTAAACCTTTCGTCTGGTCATCGTTAACTAAACCCCTGCGATTGAAAGTTAAACACCCGTTACCCCGATCATTTCCCCCAACCCAATCAGCACACCTAATGGGAAAGCCATGTTTTCTTCCCTTGGGGGATTTTCTGCTACTAGCCTAGGTTGATGTTTAGTCATGGGAAGGTCTTTTAGGAGGAAAAAATAGCAACAGCAACTCTAAAACACCAGCAATCAATGGTAGTGTGCTTAATGGTGCTGAATCATTTTGTACTTCAATCATAAGTGGAAAAAAATAACAGTTAAAAGAATGTTGAAATCGTACTTCTTTGTCCGTTTATGATGAAGCGCCATTTGGTGCTAAGCTTCACTCGATTGGAAAAAGAAACAATTTACAGCAAAAAAATTACAATAAAACCTCCACATAAAGCAAGCAAAAGCACACCGGATGAAAGTGAGGTGTATCGAACGAATATTTCCCCGCCATCATGTCGATTGCCTGACTTGCCAAATCAAACCTGATAAGCAGCAGCAGCAGCAGCAGCAAAATAGCAAAATAAGGAAGAGATCAGTGCGACCAGCTTCCTGTCATGCCGCACATCGTTCATCTTCTCATTGGCAGCTATTTCCGGTGGCGAAGGAACGGGTAGAAGCCACATCCACACCGTACGTCTCTTGTTTGATTTCACTCCACAACAGCAGCAGACGTTCGTACGTTGCCTTCGTGAGTCAATATTTTCATTCCAGCGGTGTCGTACGGCTGCACACACAACACACCGGATGGCGAAAGGAGAAAAACAACAGTGCACAAATGCTTTGAAATGAAATCAATGGATGAGTAATTTAATTTGTGCAAAATAACCAGATGTTTTATTTTCACCGAGTATACTGTATATAAGAGTGTTTGTTTCAAAAATTAAGTTGTAAACAATTACTCATAGCTCATCAAACATAATTTTATACTTTAATTCTACTAAAAATTTGCACTGTTAGATGCAAACGGTACAAGCACTGCTCTACTCCTACCAGTCAAGAAGCTAGACCTCTTCACCTCCCCCAAAGCATGACTCCGGAAATTATTCGAACTGAATGAGCAAAGAGGGAAAACCCCGATCCCATCTACCACCAAACGGCGAAGACGTGCAGAGTGGCAAAAAGAAAAACATTTTTCGACAGCAATTAGAGAAATCTCTTCAATTCAAGCGCACCTTCGCCGGGTTGTAGCGGTAAACAGAAATGTAGCGGGTTGAGGCGAAACGGGGTGCAAAAAAAGAAAGAAACGAATATGCTGCACCATTGCCCGGGTTCCGTCTGCTCGATTGCTACCGGCACTGGTTGAGGGTGGGATGGAAAACGTACGTGAGCAGAAAAACTGAACACACTCACGTGGTCCGTTCTCTGTGCGAGTTGCACTTCCTCAGTTGCGCACCAGAGGGAGAATGTGATTACCGCCCGGTACGGTACGTGTGCAACGTGTGCACCCGGATGGCACACAGCCAGCCAGCCAGCCACGGTCACGAGCGGCGGAATGCTGTTTATACAGCATGTGCGACTCGAAGGAAACTGACAGCAGCAGTCTGTCGACATTAAGAACTAATCAGAGACCAAACCACCACGTTCGCTTGCTTTCTTTTGCGCGCCGGCAGCCACTTGGCGTTCGATTCGCTTTCGGCAAATTCTCAAGACGATTATTCTCCAGCAAAACGGGAAAAGCGCGCTAGAAGAGGAAGCAGCTGGACGATCGACAAGCGACCGTCCACAATCGGAACTGGTTTGGAAATTGCTGCCAGCGAAAAGAACTTATTGCGAAGGGATTGATTTACGACCCAGTGCAGAAAGGGGTGGGGGGGGAGGTGTTCTCCCAGTGTAGAGTGAAGAAGTATAATTTGTTGTTCAATGGTGTTGTTTGTGTGTGTGTGTGGTGGGGTTTCGTTCTTTTTGCTTCTGCTTTACGAGTTGATGTTTGAGCTTAATTCTTTTTGCAAACTTTTGCCCCACCGCTGGCCCCGATGAAAGTTGTCGATACTGCTTCAATCCTATTTGGGAGGGGGCCCCTAATGAGAACTCAATTGCAATTGTGCTGATGTTCGCTTTCGTTGATGGTGTTTTTAGCTGCATGTTTTTAGTCTCTGGAGGAAGGCAATGTACGAGCATAAAAAAGGCGCACTTGGAATAGTTGGAATATTTGATTTCAGGCGTTTTTAACGGTTGAAAGTAATGAAGGAGATGAACACGGGAGGAGAATGAGAGAGGGAGTAGACGTTGCAAACAGTACTGCAGCTGTCTGCGCTAATTGTACTGCTTAAGTGCAAGCGAATCACGATGTGACTATGTTTGAACGTGTGAGGAAAACAATTTTAAGACTAATGAAGGTGTTTAATAGAATTTAATTTCTTTACAAATTAAATGAATAGGTAAATTTATCTGACAAAAAGTTGTTACCTATTTCTAGTGGTGGGAGCACGGAATCGGACCTACCCGTGTTCGGAATAAATTCCGGAGCCGATTCCGATGCTGGAATTGATTTCAATTGAGAGCCGATTCCAAAGAGCCGATGCAAAGAGCCGATTACGGAGCCAATTCCGGAGCCAATTCCGGAGCCAATTCCGGAGCCAATTCCGGAGCCAATTTCGGAGTTGACTTCGGAATCGATTCCGGCATCTGAATCAGTTTCGAAATCAGAATCGGCTCCGGAAGCGGAATTGACCTTGGAATTGTGATTCTCCGGTCACGGAATCATGATTGAATTCAGATATGGAATTTGCTCCTGATTAAGAATCAGTTCTTGAATTGAAATACGAAGTTTCAAAAGCAAAATCAGTCCGGGAATCTC
>KI919423.1:8840-27747 GCA_000473525.2 Anopheles melas | reverse complement strand
TTCTCTGAGTATTGAGTACGTGGCATTGATATGGATTTTGTTTCAGTGAGATTTTTTATGACATTAAATTTTTATGGTTAAGTGTTTTATTAGTTATATGAATTTAAATATAGTTTCTTCGGCACAATGTATATCATAATATCAACATAATATCAGGATGAACAGTTCATTATTCTTGAAATTTGCACACAGGCACTTTTTTATCCAAATGATCCATTTTGAAGCACAACACCATTTCCTGAAACAAAAGTATACCATTATTGCATTTCTCATTTTCATCCCGGCTTCCAATGCAACACAAACATCGATTAAACCGAACATTTCCGCTAACCAGGTACACCAATCCCAGCTCCAACGCCGTAAACTGTCAGCACCTTGAGCGTATGTGATAAATAATTACACACGGCTTCCCACGGCAGCCCTCTGCACACTGAAGCAACAATGGGTTGCTTGCATCGAGCAGCGAACATTCGTGCAACGCAAAATGCAATCCCTGCACCGGTTCTGACTCGTCTACGCTCGATTTGCACATTAATCCAAGGCTTCTCGCAACAACAAAACCTTCCTCGTTATTGTTGCTGTTACCTTCGTTGCAGTCGTATATCTTTTGTCGTGTCCCGGAAATGACAAAAGGTTTGCCTTTCACTTTCCCCAGTGCCCCCTCTCTTTCTCTCTCAACCTTAATATTCCAACAAACTGTCTCCGCCCCCCCCACCCCAAAAAAACTGGTCGATACGATAAGGCGTTAGAATCGAACTAATTTGCAAAGCGCTAGCAACTATGTCGTGGGCTCTTATATTTCAGCAACTCGTTCAGCTTCCGGTGCTGCGCTGAGTTCTGGCAATGTATTGAATCTCTGGTTGTGTAACCCGGCCTGACTTCCTCCTGGTGCTCGCTTATGGAAAGCACAATGGTAAGGCCTATTGCAGGCGAAAGCGTGTGTGCTGCTGCGGCATCGATGAGCTATTCAAAATGCAGCGCCTCATACATTTTGCAAAACCATTTCAAAACATCAACCATCCGGACCGGCACAACTCCTCATCCCCGTTGTACTTTTCACTTTTCCTCCGCCTAGCTAATGACCTGTGGCTGGTGGTGGTCCATTTTGCAAATATTGCTATCGAACATCCATTATGCTCTGACGCTGCTGCTGCTGCTGCTGCTGCTGCTGCTGCTGCTGCTGCTTCCCTATTGCCCCTTTCATTGACACCAGTTCCGGTATCAAATTGCGCCACACCATCAACTCCACCCACTGATGCATCCTTTCCCTGTCGCATTCAACCATTTCTAAACAATTCCACTCGACCTCGGCACACACACCAATGACTGTCTAATGATTGATAACCTTATGTTTTCGGGCAAAGCGCATACGGGGCAACCCAGGCGCCCCTTAAAAAACCACCGTTTGCCTTCCGTTTATCTAACTACCTGCACGGTTCAAATATCAACAGTGCGTACAAGTGCGTGACCAGTGTGACTGGCTGGCTGCCCTCTTTCAGCCCCGCTTTCTGTATCGGCTTCCCCACTGCCAAGCGGGAGTCAAGTACGTGGTATTGCATTTTCGTGACAATAACCTGATCCACCGTGTACCGTGATTCCGCCCTTTTGGCCGCATTCACACCCGCTTTCGTCGTGCGAAACGCGCCGATAGTTGGGAATAGGATAGGAGGTATTTGCAACACAAAACGTGGCTAGAATTGTTAAGCTGGCTGGCAGACGCGAGTGTGAAAATTGGTAGTGCTGCCGTGCCATAAATCCGCCGAAATGAAAACGAGCCACGCGCGAGCCCATAAATTGTGAATGAGTGGACTGAATGATAAATTTTCGCCATTCTCAAAATAACCGAGCGATCGCTTTTGATGGGTTAGTCTGTGTGACGGTGTTCACGTGTTCTACATTCTCTACCAAGGGGGAAATGGGTGCCATATTTGCTTCTTATGAAAATAGTTTTCCATCCCCCGCTCTGCTCGTCAAACGTTTGGAAAATAACGTTACATAGCTCTGCAGCTATGTTGTTTGGCGATGTTTGCATTCCAGACTGATTCTCATTTTAGTAGAATAACATAGCAGAAGATTTCTATATCATATTTCTGTGATATGGAATTCACTTGAGCCAACTTTCGATCGATGAAATAAATATCATAGTGCCGTAGCTTTACCGTAGCATTTTGTTCCAATGAATCGTTAAACGGATTTTGAGATTACAATACATCTCGTTAGAAATACACGTATACCTTGCCTGAAAGATATGGCCCCTGTATGTGTTTATCATGTTGCAAAACAATCTCAAAACCCCCTCAAACCCTCTCTTACCCAGTGTCTGAGAAAAGTTTAAATCCATAACAACGGCCTTTTTCTATCAACATGCGAAAAAAAAACAGACCTGCTCCTTGTAAATCGACACAAAGCTAACAAAAAGTACATTCTAGAACGTTTTTCTTACCACAAACATACGCACAAAATTTATCCCAAAAACCACACTCTACAATAACACAAGCACAAACTTACCTTCTGTGAACCGCTTGGTAGAGAGCTTTCTCGAAGCTTAAACCTTGAAGCTTCCCGGCGGCAACAGGCCTACTCGATGAAGGGAAATATTTTTACAAGCCGGAGATGATGCTCAGGGTTGAAACCAATATCCGGCCTTTGCAGCTCACAACCCAGCCTTATCTCACATCCGTTAGGGGGAAATTAAAAAACAATATTTTTCGTCACTTTACTTCACGTGCCGTGGAGTTTGTGGATCGACGGTTTGGTTGTACCGACGTTCAAGAAAAGGTGCGTTTGTTTAGATTACCAAAATACAGCCGTGCTACATTCTTTCCCAGAAGCGTAAGCCTGTTGATGTTATCGGGTTGATGTTATGGTTGTATGTTTGCTTTGTTGTGAATGTATTTTCAAAAAAGAGATAAAAATTGTTAAATAACACTTTTTGCTCTTCATGTAGAGCATCAACCCCTGAAAGTCTCTTCAAACACATGTTCTTGAGTATAAGCGGCGTTGTTCATGCCGTCCCACAAAAACATCGTCCATACTGAAACGGACCAAGCCGAGCAGAAAGTTGAAGCTGTCCGAATTCCATACTCATAGTAAGTAATACTTCCATCCTTCAAACCCCCGTAATGTTTTGAAAGCAGCATTATTAAATGTAGCATAAACAACGCATTGTATTCCCCCAAACAGTCAAAGCACTATGTAACCGCAAACCCCTTGGTTTTCGCTGATTCTTTTACTGATGCCACCGGTCAGATCCCTGTTCAAACAAACGAACGGCTCCCCGTTAAACCCGACTGTCCAGATCAGCATCCATCCACATCGTACCGACCAAAGGCAGTGGCACGGTGTACCATTCTATCGGATGCAGCACACAACCCGTCAACGTGTGTCATACACCACGATGAAACATTTCACTCATGTTGGCGTGAAAATGGGTCGGCAAGATGGCATCATGTTTTTCGGACAACGAGACAGCGCAACGGTTCGTTTGCATACGGACCGTTTTTGGACGTGGCCGAACCGCAACAGACTGGTAGGGGATGGTAACACTGGTAGCCCGGTTCCTGTTGATGAGCAGCATCGCGTCATTACCCTAAATGGTAGTCAAAAATACGTCCAAAACGAAACGGGTTTTAGCTGGAATGCTAGATACGTGCGGTGCGTAGTTGGATAGAGCTTTGTACGATTACCGACAACTGGTACAATTGCTGGAATGGAATTGTTTTGCAGTTTTTACATATTACAGTAAACTGACATTCTCTTCGCTATGAAAGTGTTATGAAACTGTATTGTGATTATTTGATTTCGTAGTGTGATTATTTGAGCTGATATATTTTAATCTTAAACTTTCCAATGGATCTATCAGTTTGAACAAACAAACTTAACAGATATTCAATTTAAATGACATTAAATTATTTCCTTATTATCATTTAAACCTCAACTTTGAAAAAGTAAAGTTAAGTCAAGGTCATCACATACTGACATTTAAACATTGTTAAACTCAACAAGAATAATCTTCATGTTTTATATCCTTCATACTGGTTCCATTTTAGAGAGGCAAGTGTCCATGATAATGAAATTTGATTCAAGAGTTAAATGAGTTGCTGTATACTTACAAGTTGTCCTCATTTTAAGTCACACGCGGATTACCAATTTAACACATAACAAATAGCAACAATAACAGATAAAATATTCTACAATTTGCCAACGCTCCGAAATGTATTGAGTTTTTATTCCATTCATCCATATTCCTCTTACATTGTCACCACCACTTTGTCGAATTCAGCGGATTGTTGAGCTGTCCCTTTTGTCGATTGTTTTCTCATCCAAACATGGTCGCAACCACTTGTTAAAGGAAAACTTCCCATCCCGTCCGTCGTCAAGCGTCTCGCATTAATCCGTTACTTTATATGTACATATAAATTACCACCCTGCACACCGATGAGTACGGAGAGCTTGACGAAATTAGAATTCAAAGTAATTTGTAGCCTGAGTACGTCCCTGCCCGTAGCTGGGCTACACTGCATCCGGACGGAATGCATCCGAATGACATTCGTCGTCGACACAGCGCACGGCATGCAGAGGGATTGTTATTATGCGAAACAAACCTCAAAACTGAAATCGGTTTCGGAGGTTTGGTCCCGGACACTGACGTTGAAACCGTACGACAACAACAGCCAGTACAATCGCCAGCATCTGGTAGCACTAGGAAGACAGCAGTATCGACAGCAGCCAGCCAGGTTCTCCGTTCCGTTCCATACACCGGTCCGTACAGAGACAGTACCATGAGGCTTGACCATTGCCGGGTACCGGTACATTAACGGTCTGATGGTTTGTGGTAACGTGTTGAATCCTTTTGCCCCCTCCGTCCACGATGCAACATGGACAGATTCGTGCAACTCGAAAAACTGTTGCCAATTTCGGTTGATTATTCTCGTCTGCCAAAAAAGACAAACACACACACACACACACACATCGAGCCGGGCAACACGGTTGGCACATTAGAGGCAACGGCTAACACTTTCCACAAAATTCGACTCCAACTGAAGCACAGCAGCAACTGGTGGTGACCACCGATCCATCCGTGATGGAGCTAGAAACGGCAAACGTGGCTACACCTTTTTTCCTCTCTACTTACTTGCCGCTACTTGTGCCGGCCCGGTTTGAGAGTGAACATTTGGGTAGCGAAAATTAATGCATTTCACCACCAGTTTCAGTGTGTATTGAGCTGATCTTTGAAGCTATTGTGCTGTTTCGGTGGCATTTTTGGCACAGCCACCGCAGAACGCAAAATGTGGTTCATTTTCGAGCTGGAAAAAGCCAGAACTTGATTCGCAATGAGCCAGAGCTGTGTGGATTGCGGTTGAGCAAGCAAGCAGCCAGTCGGACGGCTAGAAATTAACGTTTGAGGTTTCCTCAGGCGTAATGTGGCGGTAAATTGAAACGCAAAAGGATGACGCTGCTTAGTTTCGTGCTTAGTTTGTCCTCGCGGGCTCATTTCCAAATTGCAAACCAAGTGCACCATTTTCGGTTCATCTTTTTTGCATTTCAATCGTTTTTGTTTAAGTCCGTTATATTGCATTGCAACATGCAGGAGCTTTTCCCCTGCGTCCTTAAAGCCTTTAAGTCACCGTGAGCTCATATCGGTAAGATATCTTAAGTACACTTGACACTTTTAGGAAAACATTAATTTTTATTTGCTATTTGCCATTTCATGACCTTCCAGTCAGCAGCACTATTACGGACGTATCAGCATCGAATGCAAGGAGAACCTTGACACATTCAGCTACTTCACTGTACCGACTGATTCTTCAACTCCTGGAGGTTGACAATAAACAGATGCATGCAAAGTGCACTGTTCCCGTTTTAGCAAACCGTAACCAACGAAGCTTAAAACGGTTAAACTGCATTAAGTCATTCTACGGAAAAGAAATCCTTGCCAACGAACGCTCCCGCAGCTTGTGCAAAGAAACTGCAACCCGTATGCGCCAAATATCGAACGATGTCGTCGTGATTTTTTACGACCACAAACCAGATCACCCCAACAGTGAGCAACCCCGTCCGATGTGGAATCTTTATAGCTCCGTTCCTTAAGCTCTCGCTTTAACTAGCGTCCCCCAGTGGGTATGTGTGTGTGTCTATGTGCGTGTTTGGACCAATCCTTGCCGAAAACCATTGCCACACAAAGCTTTATGACAGGCCATCAGGCTCCCCAATGGTTAGCACAACTGAGTGAAGGAAAGTCGGCAAGCATCACTCAATAGAAATGCGAAAACTCTTCGCTCAGGAGCGTGTTTGCTACGCATTTGGACGTGAAATTCTTCGTTGAAACATTAAGCCCTTGGGCGGGATTTTAATTTCTCTCATTACTCAAACACTCCCAAAGCAAAACTCGCTCCGTCCCTTCCTCCCATCCCAAAAACCGCCCGTCAACGAAATTTAATGAAATCTCGTTTCACGCCCTTCGGCGAAGGCGAACATTATGGATAATTTATGCAATCATTGTAGACCGAATCCCCTAAACCGCTCCTCGCTTTGGCATTCCTAAAGCAAACGGGAAGAGGGTTTGGGAACGATTCCCAGTAATCGTTTCTTTCCGCTGGATAGGGTTCCTCTGGGCCTGGCACGGGCGTTATCCGAAAGTGGAGTGGAGCATTCACAAAGAATGTTTCTCTGGAGAGTGAGAAAAGGAACGGCTCATAACGCGTATCGTGCCTTTCTTGCCAATGGCTCATACATTAGCCAACTCCTTCGTCATTCGAGGCATTCACCAAAGCACCGAGGCTCAACTCTATCCACCCAGGCAGGCTACAAAACCTTCAGTTAAATTATTCATTGCAATTAAATGCTCGTTGAATCTTTACTCATTTACAGCTTGACGCTTTTTACAGGCGTATGTCAGCGTCATCTCTAACCCGCTCGCTTTACCATTAGCTGTTTGGCACAGTGGAAGCCTACTGACACATTAACTTGTACAATGTTATTCCGAAAGACTACGAACAATAAAAACCATATTCATCCCTGTTCACCAACTTTCATTCGAAACATTTCTTCATTTGTTAAGGCTTACCTGTGTACGGAATGTTTCTTTATGCTAGATTTTAACATCAAAAACAATTTCTCCCTACTTTTAATCATTGCTTTGAGGAAATAATCACGAACAAATGAGAAACAACACACAATTACTCTGCCGAGCATTAAGAACACATTGCAAGTTCCCACACCGTTATTCAAAGACAACGAGTTGTTGATAATGAGGTAAGTGAACCTCACAACAACTGCAAGCAAAATTATTAACAAACCTATGATTATTGAAGTACCCTCGAACTGCACATACCAAACAAACGGCACTAAATTGCCGTAAGCCTGATCAGTTACAGCAATGCAAAGATACTGCAATGTTGTCATCATTTGTTGTAATGGTTTATTTATTGAACTTACAACTCGCACTATCCCTCAGTGGAACCAGCTGGTTCCTTTCCCTTGAAAAATTTGCTCTATACTTGAAGGTGCTTCAAACGACAGGCTCATCACTGGTCAATATTTGGCCAACATAAACCAGCCTGGTTTGTTGAATAACTATTATTATGAAAATGGATCGTAATGGCTGTATCGTTCCCGCTTTCTTCTTATATATAACCGATTCACTAGTCCAGCTGCAGCAAACAAATCAACAGTGAACTCGCCGATAGTGCAACACAGCATGAAACTATTCCAGATTGACGATCCCCGTGAAGTCGTCCCGATCGGTTGCCGGCTGCTGAAGCTGTTCGGTCTGGGGCGTGACGAAAAGCTGAAGCTTCTCTACTGGGTCCAGTGTGTGTTTTATCTCGTGTTTAGTTTAATACCACGCGTCTTGGTACAGATCGACGATACGATAATGTTGCTTCGGTTGGGCTCCGAGCTCGCCTTTGTTTCCTACCTTTACTGCCAAATTTTGGGCCTGTATTTTCGACGCAGTTATCTGTATCGGCTGGTGGATTTGCTTCAAACCTGCATAAACAAACAATATTCGGAATCGATCGATCAATTTGTGATCAAATCGAATGCCAAAATTAACAAACTTTCCGAAACATGCTGCAAATACTTTACAATTGCGTACGTTCTGTACTGTGCGATGCCACCGATAGCATCGACCGTTGTGTACGTACGCAACCAGCGCAACAAGACGGCCAAACCGGAAGAGTTTATCATTTCCAGCGAGATGAAGTACGTGTGAGTTTTAACATTACAGTATCTACTGTTTATTGAAACCCCTTTTTTATCTTTCCAAGCCTCTACTACCTGGACATTCGCTTCAATCTGCTGCACTTTTCGTTTTATACGATCGTTATCTGTCTGCTAACGATCACATCCGCCGGTTCTCTGTGTATCAAGGACATAATGGATGTGGCCGTCATCAAGACCACTTGCTTACTATTCCAAACGACGGCCATGCAGATTCGCGAACTAAAAGATAACATCTCGCAGGCACAGCTAAGCGTCGTCATCAAGTCGCATCGGGACACCTTGTTGTGCGCACAATATCTGCAGGAAGCTCTCAATCTATCGCTTCTGTTTCAGCTCACGTTTTGCAGCTTGATATGGTGTCTGATGATGTTCTACATTTTGCTGATGGTACGTGCAGTATCGTGTTGGAATCATGATTTGGCTAAAACATCATTGATTTCTTTTTAGGGGTTTGACTCCAGAATTTTGAACGTTCTCATACTGCTGCTTATAGTGACGGTAGAGACCTACACGTACTGTACACTCGGAACGCAGCTGACAGAAAAGGTAAGAAATACACCACCAGATGCGGACAAAGATAACGTCATCTTTTTGCTTCAACTTAAGGGTGAAGAGATCCTGATGGCGCTCCAGCAGCTCGCTTGGTACGATCAGTCGATCCCGATACAAAAGCAGCTTCTCTTCATGATTCGACGCTCGCAGAAACCAATCATCCTGAGCGCTGGCAAGATTTTCTATGCCAATGTACTGCAGTTCAGTGAGATGGTGCAAAAGTCTTATTCTTTTTATTTGGTGCTGAAAAATGTGTTTTAAACTCGGGGCCAAACATCAATAGTACACTGCAAGATTCGAATAGAAACACCATCTTATGAAGATCTTGAATGATGAATAGTAAGAACCGCTCATTCCACACAAACCACAGAATGAAGATTTCTTTACGCAAGTTTGCGCTGGAACTTGTGTTCTGCGGTCAGTGGGCGAGGAGCAATCCACTTGAAACTTTCTTTCGACACACTTTGCAGCCTTGTTGTGGTTAAGCCCATACTAGTATAGGATCCCACTTGCTGTTCATCCGAAACCCACACACGCCTTTCAACGTTAATGAAAAGAGGCTTTGATTGGAATGCCCCAACAATCCAAATATATGAACCACTTTGGCTTGCTTGTGTAGTTTTATGATACAGTGTACGCTTCTGAATTGCGAAAGGAATGATTAGTAGAAATTAGATTTTGCTTCATGTCAAGTATATTCTGCTTAATTTAATTCTATCACACACCACAAATAACACTTCCTTTTGTTACTAAATATCCCGCCCGACCCAAGGCGTTGTCCTTGGAATCATTTATACGATTTCCGCAAACCATGATCTTGGGTAAACATAAAAACGAAAAACAATCAACTGGAGCCATTATATTTCCCGCTCATAAATTCTCTCTCCCACTCTGTACCTCTGCAGCAGCACATCCGAGGGTTTATGCGTTATTACTTTGTCACCGAGTAGATTCCCCGAGCTCCAGGATCCCTCTCCACACTCCCACGTGCGGTACGCTGACGGCCCTGTGTGGTTTGTACAGCAAACGAAGCTACATTATACTGTTTCCGCTATCCAAACCTTCCCCGTGCTTGTGCTGCAGCATTCTAGTTTGATGTTCTCCGGTTTCTGTTTTTT
Source organism: Anopheles melas (assembly GCA_000473525.2). Taxonomy (NCBI): domain Eukaryota; kingdom Metazoa; phylum Arthropoda; class Insecta; order Diptera; family Culicidae; genus Anopheles; species Anopheles melas. Next base: position 17,851 of record KI919423.1, on the reverse strand, counting down.
CTTTGTTTTATTGTTTCAAATCATTCCACACGGGGTGTAAAGTTGGGCCGGCGGAGGACGACAAACGAGAAAATTGGGACAGTATTTATTAGCGAATAAACGAACGATGCGATTTTTCTCCTTTTTCCTTTCAAACGAATGCGCGCAAACACACGCACATACACACTCGATAGGAGATTCAATTTCCCTGCGTTACCATGTTCTCGCCAAGTTTTGGGTGAAATTTGAAGTGAACGCAAGCGGGAGGGGTTTGGGGGATTCGAAATTTAACGATCCGTAAAAATTCATTCCCTTTTTTCGGGCACGATGCAAATTAGGTTGCCGGGGTAATTCGCGATATTTCCCCGTTAGCAAAGGAGCATTCGAAAGGGCAAGTGAGGCTTTTCCATGAAGGGTGTGCTTGTGTGTGTGTGTGTGGTACAAAATAGGCCACTCGTGTCGAACTTAATGATACAAAAAAATGTCATAAAATTCACTTGCAATTGATCGCTGAGGTGGAACAAACAGTAAATCAGTTTTTTACTGTTTTGTTGTTGTTGGCTATGTTTGTAGATCATAAAGAAATTCCAATATTTGGCAGTTATTTTCATCTCAAACCAAACAAAAAAATATTTAAAGCTGAAGTTCGAATAGAGCGTGAACAGTAAATTGTACTAACAGATGTATCTTTAACATTGTGTTTAAACTTTAAGGTCTATTTTGTCCCAATGCTGTGAGTAATTAAAAACACTGACACTAATATTCAAGGCAATTAAAGTGATCTGCCATTTGCAAACATTCCGTTTAAGCACACTCAGATCCACTCCAAAGTCATCGCCATTCATCAACAACCCTCAGCCAACAGATCATTACAATCCGAAATTTCTCTGCAGCTGGCAATGAATAATTGACATTATAAATATCTCCTCCCTGTCTCACGCGCGCTCACCATCAAATCAGAACGCCATGAATGACGGCCAAGTCGGCGAGTCAACCGATGGCGACAAGCGACACAAACCATCCGCAATCGATTCGTGTCGCTCCGCTTGCCTGGCTCATTCCCGGCGCGAAAGTTTTTGATTTATGCATTGATGAAATATTCCCTTTGAAGCGTGCCCGTGCAGGAATTACTTTGACGCGCGCCTAATCGGTCCGGATGCGGATGCTTGAGCTTTATTGATTTTGAGCCGCCACCGCCGCCATGCTCGCGATTTGTAACGATGCGTGAATGGAATGTTTGCTTTTCGCTTTCCCAAAAATCCATCCACTACCATCGGCGCTTCTTCTACCTCCATTAGTTGGGGCAATGAAATGTGGCATAAATTAAATACAGTTCAAATAATTTACCCATCCTTTCACACATTTACCAAATGCGGGGGAAGGGTGATTTGCTTTTCGAAGCACTTCATTCGCTAGCGCCCGGATTGATTGATGTCGAGCACGGGCTGCGTGCTCTTGAAAGATTCGAAGAATTCCTAGCCGAAGTTCGTGATAACCCTATCATAAGTAAAGCGTCCCCAAATTGGAAGTTAACAGATGATTAGTTTCCTTTGCCCGAACAGCACTTGACTGTACGGCTTCGTTGCTCCTTCCTATCATGGCGCCCATAAGCAGTCGTCAATTGTCAGCCCGGGAAACATATTACATATTCCGTGCACGCAGGCGACCCAAACCGTAGGTGACCGAAATACTAAATCGAATCCATACCATACATCGATCAAAACCCTTCTCTAATTGTGTCCACTGCTTCTTGACTTTGACATCGATCGCACTTATGAAGCGCCCGGTGAGGACAAAATGAGACCAAAGCAAGGGGATCCCATTTGCTATTCGAAAGGACGAGAGCCATAGAGGCGAAGAAGGTGAAGGTGTGGTGCTGTCCTGCTATTCCGTTTCGCGTGCTCCATCGCAATGACACAGTGCGGTGTTTGTCCACCAGCTCTTGGATCGCATAAAAATGCGAGCCCTTAGAATCCAACCCATTAGCAGTGGAACGTGCGCAGGATGGAATACGAAAACGTCGTCCCAGTGGTCGTTGTTCCGAGCGGCAAGCCAAACAAACTATGGGCGTTTTTCGGGTGAAACATTTGGGGAAAAAATTCCTCATCAAGTCGAACGATTCGCTCTCTTGGAAGAAGCGAAATGAATAGCAGCTCGGGCAGTAGAGCATGTCCTTCCCCGAACCTTCCTTATTGACGATCCATCAGGGACGGAGTATCAGATATGTATGTATGTGTGAGGGTGTTCTGCGATCGATCGCGTATCAAAGTCCGAACGAATGGAATAAGCTATCAAGTCTGCCCGTAGAATACAGCACACTAGAAATACAAGCCTCCCAGAGGAACTGGCAGCTTTTGTCGGCTGCAAAGGAAATCATTTTCACAGATCCTTCATCTACCATCATCATCAATTGTATAGGGATTTTTCGGGGGAGGGATGAGGAAGCGCATGCTGTCCTCCACACCTTCAGCCGTTCGCGTCATCCGTCATGCCGCGCCGCGTCATCGGTCTCCGTCAAAGTGCTGATAAATTGGTGGAAAATATTACAAATTAGGCTACCATTCCATCATCGTTCACATCCTTCACACCCTGCCACTTTGGTGCCACCTCTTTTCCCCTTTTTCTATGGTTCATTTCTCCACCTTCCAACGAAAGAATGCTCCATTTTTAGCACCTATTCTTATCGTAGACAATCTGGGCTCGCTTCCAGCAAAGGCGAACAAAACAGAAACGTGAGCAAATTTCTCAAACGTTGGCATCTTATCGCACTTCGAAAAGCAGCTAACGAAAGTCTGATAGGAAATCTAGCATGAGGGAGAGCTATCGTGCCAGTTCTCTTACAACCGAACACCCCGAACAAAACGGTTTCCTTCCCAATGCTTTTCTCCCTTTCTTGGAATCGGTACGCAACAGTGGTTGACCAAATAGTTGGCTACCCTGGGGAGAAACGTTTCAAAAAATGAAACAAAACAGAAAAGGTCCAATGTTCATAAAATTCGTTCTTAATTGGAAATTCCTAGAGAATATAATTTATTCAGCTTCGGGGAAAATTGTTATCCCATAATGATGAGAGTATTTGAGTGACGGATTTTAATAATTCACCAAAATAACCCGCACACGTTGAACATTCTCATTAAAATGTATAGGATTTCAAGCGAAGATACGAATGAGAGTTGAAGAGCAACTTAATTATTATCTAAAGAAAGAGGCAACGAATGAAATTGCTCAAAAACAAACGCCTCACTCTCATAGGTAAATATTTAAACAAAGCGTCCCAAAACGCAAGCAAGCGCTAAATCTTCTCTCATCCATCCACTAATTGCTCGTTTATCATCATTCATATCGCTCATCCATCTCAGCCCACCTGAGTGCCTATCAGACGTTCACAGCTGCTTAAGCAATCTCCTTCCCGTCAGGCTCATTCACCAGCAGCTAACGCAAGCTGGCGGTGAAAAACATGCAACATTTGAAATCACATAAACCACCTGCCCTGGGGTTTCGCCCGCTGCCAACCGAACCGCTTCCAACACCGCATGATGCACATTAAAATCATCCCACCTACCAGTTCCCTTGCCTTGGTTGAAATCACACTCGAGAAAACATTATGTTGCTGGTGTTGTTGCTCTTGCTGCTGCTGCTTCCGCTGCCTTTTGCCTTCGTTTCAGTTCAATGTCGTTTGCTTTGTGAAAATTCACCGTCAACTTTGAGGTGTGGTGCTTGAGGGAAGTAGTTTTCACCTTACACATCGCGGCACTGGGAGCTATATTGGAGGTATAAAGGGTTCTTTTCTCTTTTTTTTTGCTGCAGCTAGAATCATCAAGAACCCGTCACCGTTCGTTTCCGTCAGTCGATGAAGTGATACACCTCTCTGTGTGTGCGGCGAAGCTAGACAGCGTTGCTGAAAAGTCACTCCAACCACGCCCGGAAAGGATTGTGTGCCATTTATCATGCGTTTAATATTTTTATAGCATTTTTACGACACATTAACTCAACAATCGCAAGTATAAATGTCTTTCGGCAATAATTTTCTCGCACCACTTCCGGCAGTGCTTTCGTAGTTTGGAGCTGGTTCCACGATTCACCATTCTTTGCTACTAGCTGCTCGTTGGCTAGCCGTCCTTTCCGGTTGGTAGCGGTCCAAATCGTAGCTAGAGCAGAGAAAGGAGAAAGGAAACTCTTACCCACCTATTATGATGCCATGTAGCCATGGTGCTATTGGATTCGTGGTACGGCTTTAAGCTGCGTTCCGAGCAGTGGCAGTGGCAAATCTTACCTTACCGCTTTAATGATACATGAGGCGCTGGATGGTTTATGATGTAAGACACTTTCACTCCCTTGACGGTGCAACTTCACTCGGAGTTGCTGCATGCGTACTGTAGAAGCGAAAGCTATGACTTTCTCATGAATTGATTTCTGGTGAAAAGGTGCTCATGTTACCTACAGTTGGGTTGCATTAGTTCGTTGGAAGTGAAACAAAATTGCGCTTTTTCTAAGGTTTAAGCTTTAAGATGGAATCTGAATGCGTTGGATTTGTTTAACTGATGGTAAACGGGATAGAATAAACGTAAATAATAGGACTTTCAATTGAAATAATGCTGATTGCTTTTACGCAGAACTATAATAAGCTATGATATTAAACATTTGTTGTGAATTGTGTAGTTCAAGAGCCTGCTCATCTTGAATTAGGATTCAGCCTGGATAAATTTCAAACGCCGATAGAAAACTTTCAATCATGTTGTGAATTGTGTAGTTCAAGAGCCTGCTCATCTTGAATTAGGATTCAGCCTGGATAAATTTCAAACGCCGATAGAAAACTTTCAATCATATGCCAAATAGGAACGAAAACGAACCAATGAACTAATACAGCGAATAACTTCAGTGCTAGCGAACGCAACAATGACTACTAAAGAACTTCACATCGCAAACGCAAACCATTGTAAGAAAGTTTTCGCTACGCACATCACGCTCCATAGCGTCATCAACCTCCGTTGGGATGACACCGTGTAAGTACAGTCGTTGGGATGGGGAAAGTAAATACGCAACTTGTCACACCGTATGCACATCGAAAATGGCGCTCGTCTCTTAGGCTGTCTATGTTTTCCAATTTCAGTCCACCTTGGAAAGCACCTCGGTAGCAGGCTTCGCGAAAAACGTCTCCGATTGCCTTCATCCCTTACGCTTTCTTTCATTTTTCCCTTCCCAGCTGTGTGTGTAAGTTCCCTGAGGGAACATAAATTCACCCGATACTCGCTACTCCAGGAAACGTCATCTCGCGGGAAAATCCTTACGTCGAAAGTAAAAAGTAAAAAAAAAACACACGCATTACACATAGTTCATCACCGAGCACACAATAAAACGGAAGTAAATCTCACATCTAACATTCCCCCATGCCAACTTTCAGCCTTCCAGGTCTATCCGCTCTTCTTCTATCGTGTGGGCCAGCACCTTTTTTGCTTTGCAAGCAAAAAAAAATGAAAGTAGTACCTTCCATCATCGTCATCTTCGAGCTGGAAAGGAAAGCCACCTTAACTGTCAGGCAGGCATCCACCATGGCCAGACCGTTGGTGCCCATGTACTGGAAAAGTAACCGAAAGCGGTGGAACCGAACTTCCGGAACAAACTTTTTAATGGAAAACACATACACACGCTCTGTTTCCTCTGCCCCTCCGAGGTGGTGCTGATGGTGGTGGTAGGCTCCATTACAGAGTGGGAAGTAAATACACTTCTCCGAGCCTAAACGGTGCAAAAACGGGAACGTGTGCGTTTGGATGAATGTGAGATGAATATTTTTACCGAACGTGTGTGCGTAGCACAATCTTCTTTGAGTTAAATAACGCTTAATATTCTTTGTATGTTTAACATAGTCGTAGAATTGTACAAATATAAAGTTTCAGCAGTCTGTTTTTTTTTCAATCCGAGTGTCTTCAGTGCTTAAGAGATTGTTTTAAAAAAATAATAAAATATCTTTGTTATTTAACAAAAAATACAAAACCCTCACATTGATTCGCGTAACTGTAGAGATAAAAGCAAAATGTTGTAATTAGTTTGTCATAACACTAAGATTAATTGTAAAAATTGGACTTTACTCAAACCAAAGTACATTTGGTCTTCTTTTCGGCTTAGTTTAGATAGGAGCTGAGTTCAGAATGGACTTGAGTTAAGCACAAAAAGGATAAATCAGCTAAAGGATAAACTATTTATTTCAGGTCTAAAGTTGGTCAATTAGCTTAGGTAAAAATATGATTAAAAAAAATTAAAACACGCTTTCAAAAAGTTAGTCTAACAGCAATATTTTCACCAAATACACTATCAATGCGACCTGCCGGTTAGTCCTCAATAAAAAATAAACGAAATCTCGCTCCTGCGGCTCCTCCACAGCTTTAGCATCCATTAATTAACCATCACATTTGCGCACATGAGGCCGCTCTTTGCATACGGTAATTAATGTACAAACAAAACACAGATCATTGCACATATTATTAATGCAATGAGACGTCAAAGAACGGGTAGCAGTCGTTGCCTTCTCGTTGCGGAAAGGATAATGCTCGCTTCATTCCAGCAAATAACACCGCGCGGTTGTGGGAAACAATTCTTTTCTCAGAGCATCCTCATCCACCTTCCTCCAAACCCAGCTCATTCGCAAGACATTCATCTCTAATCTTGTACATGGAATAAATCTGTTTATATCTCCTCAAAACCAAACCGTATTTAACGCTCATAAACGCCACAACCACTTTTGCGTCTTTGCTCTCTCACCCATTCCATCCTAGCCGAGGAGCTTCAGCCGTAATCATGCAGAAAAGCATTAAAGAATTTAAATAAATTACATTTATGAACTTTCGCAGCCACATTTCTTTCGTCCGTGTGCGAAACGCAATTTACGGGGAAACTGAACGAATTTTCTGCTTTCAATCTTTCCCCTTTTTTTCTAGTGCCAGAGATACATATTCACCGCAAAAGGGTTCCCCTTGCTCTTGACAGCTCCATCCATCCATCCACCGGAGCAGGTCTCTGAATCGCGCATTTGTTCCAGTGGGCTTATCTCAACTCCCTTTCGCTGAAATTTCCACGCCCAAGAGTGGCAAGATTCTTTCGGCACAGATAACGTATGCCTTTATCAAACGAGAACGCAATATAATGCAGAAACGAAAGCGAAGGGTAAAAACCACCTCAATCTCAACTGTGCGGTACGGTAACAATTTCTACCTTTTCGACGGTGGTTGAAAAGAGAATCCACACACACACACACATACATACACACACGCATCTTCGTGCCAAAACCGACTTACCACCAACTGGGTTGAGATTAGCATTCTTTATCCTCACTTTGCAATGGAAAACCTCTTTCTCCGCCGAGTGCGTGTACGTGCGACGTGTCTTCCTTGGGCACCTCATCCATCCATTTCCAGTTAAACCGTCTGTGCCGTGCAGTCGTTTTTTGACATATGTTTCCCGTCTCAACGGCCGTGTGGGAAACTTTCCGAGCTGTCATGCCGCGACTAGGGACGGGACTTCCAAGCTTCCCAATCTACAGCGTTGTTTTTCGGGCGAACGCGGTCTCATGGGAAAAATGCGCACAATTTTACCCGATTTTCTGCCAACTGCTTCATCCTTTCCGTCACACTGGGCGTCAGCGCCACGACCTCTTTTTTGTCTCAACCTCTCAGCACGATGTCAGTGACGCACAAAAGTAAAAGTTCGCTTTCCGCTAGCACACGCATCCTTTACGCAAGCAAGGAAATGGAACTAAATCGAGCTACAGTTTGTTCTATTTACGTTTCGTAGCACCATGCGTCCGATGACCTTGTAAGAGGTCAAATCATAAGGTAATAAGACCAATAATGCTACACAATTTTCTAGCTTGCTCGTCGCACATCATATCAAGTAAATCCCACCGTAGTTCCCCATCAAAAAAGATAAGCGAACCCACAAAGACAAACTTCCAGTAGCAACGCTTCACATTTCACACATCATTAGCCATTGCCGTTACAATGGATGGGAAATGAAGAAAGAAAAATAAGTTATCCCAACCAGGGGACCACAGAAAACCGGGTTACGATTGAACTTTTCCCCGCCGCCACGTTGTTCACCCGATGGCTCGAATCAGATAAGGACAAGCTGGAATTTCAATGATGTGTACGCGACAGATGTCAGCCTCGCATGATAATCAATTCAATGCTGTGGAGCAAAAAAGGGATTTTATCTTGCACAAAGATGGTCGCTAGTTGACGAGCGGGTGGTTGATTTAAATTTAAAATACAAGATGTACCAGAACTTATCTTCTAGCTTAATGTTTTCTCTTGCTAGTTGGCTTTCTTTCCGTACACGAAAAAATAAAATGAACTTTTCTAGTGGCACATGTGCTTTCTCGGAATAAAATTAGGCCATTGCCACCACTTCCCAGTCTGTGTTTTCATCTCCATAATAAGATATTCACAGGGCAAACAAAATAATACATCCCAGGCTAGAAAGAAAACGTAATACATCATCCCTTCACGCAGCGGCTGCGGATTGCGGCTGATGTTAAATACATACTCAAAAGGTGTGCGAAATTACTTCCGAGCGTGAGGCAACAGGACAACCGGCGCCCACCGACGTTAGAACTCGAACAGGTACATTCTTTTGCAGTACACCTGTTCGGCAAACGGTGCAGCTCCATTCAATATTCATCATCGCATCTTCGCTGTACCCGGGGGCCACTTCACGGCATGGTAGAGTGTGCAAATCGCACGGGTTGAAAGTTATTTGGCAGCGGCGTGATTTATTACACCCTTCTTCATATTGATGACCCTTCGGGCGTGTTTAGTGTGTGCGTGTGTATTGGTGGCACATGGCATTGTTTTGGGGCAGGCTGGAGAGGAGATTGTTTAGAGAGTGCCTTAAAATGCATTGCAAGGATTGTACGTGCTCAGGTGTGTCTTTGTTGTCGGAATAAGGAGTAAAATGCAATCATTGGGGGCCTTCACGATTCTAGTTAGTTTTTTGTATGGAGTTTGACAGTTGGAGGCTGAAATCATGTAAACAATTCATAC
>KI919422.1:21702-40426 GCA_000473525.2 Anopheles melas | reverse complement strand
ACTGAAAGCCAAAGCCCACTAGTGGTATATGCAGGCCTTGACCGACAACGGTTGTTGAGCCAAAGAAGAAGAAGAAGAAGAAGAAAATAGAGAATAGATTGAAAGTACTAATAGGAGTTAACAATTACTCAATTATTTAAAGGCCATCAAGTATGAAAAAAGATAACACATATTGCTGAGATTGATTAGAGATACATTAATCTTTTGCAAAATGATTCAGCATTCAGCATAAAATCTAAATAATCACTTTAGTTACATTAGACGTTTATTGGTAGCTGGTGGAATAAACACACACACACAAGATGGTTTAGTTATTATTTTAAATTAATTTCTTGTATAATGTACTCGAATGTTGTTGCACTCGAATTTCACTCATACTGTAAGTGAAATAAAGTCAGGTAAAGCGTGGTTAATTAATATGAGAAACACGTGTTTATACGTTCTTAAATATATTGTCTATTACCACGAGTTTGAAGATACATTTGCTCGATTCTCCCATCGAACGAGCCAGTAAAGCCCGTTGAATGTTGACTCTATAATTGATGATCAGAATCTGCATGTTTGTCAGTTTATGCAAATTTATGCATCTGCAACGTAACGATTTTATCGGACGCTAGCTTGTCATCAAACGCTAGCTGCTTGCATAGACAATGGAGCAGAAGGGTGAGCGAAGTAACTAGTGTGCCGGTGAAGGATTAATGCATATTAATCTTGTTGCTTCTGACAGGTTTATGTACGTCCGATGGATTTGCGTGTTCAATTGGTTTTCGGTAGTATAACGTTTCGTGGTGTGATTTTTTCCTAGTTCAAGCATGTTTCTGTAATTAGCTAAAGTGTCTCGAGTAGGTATGATTTACGCAACATTAGCTCTGTAATTGACTTTAAAGAACTTATCCGTGCAGTCGGTGTACAAACAGTTTTTATTCTATTTCTTTCGAATGATTAACACATGGTTTGATGACTATGTATGCAACTTGTAGGACAGTGGCATAGAAATAGCTATAATAAATTTAAAAAAAGGGATGTTTTGAATAAGGACTGTGTCCTACTCAACTGATCATAGATTCATTGTCTTGTCCGGATATGTGCAGCTTTTTTGTTATAACAAGTGGTACCAACTCTCAACAATCCGGATGCAAAAGCATCTTGTTGCCACCGTCGCAGGCTTATGCCATCAGCTTTACTGAATGGATACTAACACCCCGTCACCTTCGGAGATTCGAAATTTGAGAGATTGAGGGAAGCTAAACCAAAAATGTAGGGTATGGTGACCGGAAAAACGACCATCGTTCGAGACATTCGCACAGCAAGTACGCATTTCCGCTGGGCGGTGGTACGCTGCAAGAAGAAAAGAATGCGGTCACGTGCCGAGACAATTGTTATTGAATTTACAAATTTTCCCTGCTGCTAGCGGAGCGGAAATTTTTCGATCATCCAGCACTACACTCGGCAGCGATTGCCGTTGGACAGTCCTACTTGCGGTTCCATCTGCCCCGTATCGCGCACAGTCGACATAAACTCTTTCCTGCATGAGTTCCATTCATACGGCGTTGCTGCTGCTCCCGATTTGAAGGGCTATGTGAATTCTGCAAGATTATAAGGGGAATATGGCAAAGGGGAACGAATAAAAGTGATGAAACCGAAAACGGATAAATCTGACGACGACGACGACGATGATGATGATGTTGATAATATCTTAATGTCTGACGACGACGACGACGATGATGATGATGTTGATAATATCTTAATGTATAATAAATGAATCATTATTGCATTCGTTCAACGATTGATGACACGTGGAATGCAGCGGTTCCGTGGAAGTGAAATGCAAGCTAATGTAGAAACGTTTCTTAATGCCGGTTGAGTTCAGATAAACATTATTAATAGCTTATAAATTGTTTTTCTAGTCCTGCTGAAACGAATTACATGCTGAAAGTTGAGCCATTGTTCAATTTTATAGCAGAAAGCCTTTTTCACAACAATTTGTTTTAAATTTCACTTGTAATTAAATTTTATTTTTTCAATAACATAACAGTTATTAATTAAAGTGAAAAAGTTACAATCGCTAAGCAATTCATTTCAAGATGATCATTATAATACAAATCTTATGCACCACTGGTACTACCTTCATCAGCTATGATGATTCTTAGTACGAAACAAGCGCATTCGCCATTTTAGTTTTCCACTACAGTAAAAGGAGCAAAAGGAGCTCTCTTTGCTTGTACTTTTCACCTCACCCACGAGTAGTCCGCGATGCTATTCGCTGTGCGCGTGTTTGTCTAATATTTCCAACCAACCGTAACCGTTCTTATCAGTTTTCGGATACAGGCTATGGTGCGCGAGCCGGCATGACGACGGCGCTGACCAAAAATGTGAGAATTCCGTTTTACACCCAGGGGAAGCAATAGCCCGGCGCTAGTCGAACCGACCAATGGGTACAAACGGGAGGCTGCAGCTTGTCGATCCGTTTTCCCGTTCATCGCTATCTTTGTTTACCAGCTTTTCTTTTCTGCTGAGCATTACTCCTCGGTCTGCTTCTCCACCAGCCTCAGCTTCAACGCCATGTGTGATCTCCGCAAATCTTTTGTTCCCACTTGCCCATGCTTGCGACCGGGCTAGGCCACACCAGGGCCTGTGTCAGAACAAGACGGCACACCTTATCAGGCAAGGTCCGGGAGAACAAATGCGTCGTCGCCGCCGCCGCCGCCAGGATTTGACTGCGGATTCAGTCATGCGTATAAATGTCAGTTGGAAAAACGGCGCTCTTCACTGGTTACGCTTCATTTCCCCTTCGGATTTTCTATCAGCGCACCGCAAGCAGCCGCTGACAGCAGCCTACCAACAACGGTAGGTTTCACGCAGGCGAAAAATGGAAACACTCCCAGATTCACTCCTACAAATGGCGCCCACGTACGCTGCCAGTACATCCTAACGACGGCAAAAACAATCTTCGACCCTGTATGGTCTAAACGAGCGCAAAAAAAAACGCGCAAGACAAAAAAGAGTTAAACACAACAGGAAACCCAAGTATCTAGAGAATGGAAGAAAATAAGAAAAATCACACCACATGGAAAGCAAACAATAGGTAAACGAGGCGATTGGGTAGAAAATATCGCGAAAAAAGACGTACACGTGGCATTGGAAAAAAATAAGATAAACAATAACTCACGAGGAAAATTGCGTCACCACGTGTGTGAATTGTGTAAAAGCAGGTTTTCTAAGCGTTGAATTTACACAGGCTTTGATGCATAATTCGTTTATTTAGAATTGGTGGAAGCAGCACTGCATAATATTCCAGAAAGAGGTCGTGGTTCACAAATAAAACGTCACTAATTTTAAGGATAAACAATGCAAATCAAGTTCGAATGTAAATTCCAAACTTTTAAAATCCGGCTGTTTTAACATTATAGCCAATAATAATACAATAATATTTTTTTTTATATTTTGAGCATCATATCTAGGTTTGACGTTGACTCGATTCAGCCAATGTTGCTAACCGTAAAATACACGTAATACGTAAAATATGACCCCCGACATACGACTGTATTTTGGACCGAATTCGTATGTCCACCATCTGTCAATACACAGTTTATAACTAAAGTTGAAAAGTCGATAACTAGAATATCGTGTATTTGAATTGCAGTAGAACGTCGAATATCCGGGGGCGGATTAACCGGCGGGCGGCTTAACTGCGCGCATACATTTGACAGCTGCTCATTCGTGGACAACATTTGCAGCGATAGTCATGTTGGTAGACAATATTTTTGTGCAGCTATTTAGTGTCTATCGATATGTTTGAGCTTCATTTTAGTGCATGAACAGTTGTTACACCTAAAGTTATAGATTAATATAATATTTTACTAATGATGAATCGATTGAACCTAAGTTAATTGTCAGTAAAACCAGCGGATTTTATAATTTTATATGCATTTGACATTTCTTGAACCATTATCCGTGGAAATCGATTAACCGGCAACCGTCCGGTCCCGAGCTGCCCGGATTATCGACCAAATGTTCGTGATCGGCCCTACGTTGTGATATTTTGAGTTTAAAGTGCAGTGAAAATTGCTCAGGATTTAAGGTACCGTTTATACTCAGGATTTAGGTACCGTTTAATATACCGTTTGGCGTACGCGTCAGTATATTCCGAATCCGAAAACAAATGCCGGGAATGAATGATCGTTAATACAAAATCCTTTTATATGACATAATTTTTCAAGTTTGGGATATCTTCATAAATGTGTGTTTCTTAATTTCTTTTTTTATTTACTTATTTTATAATTTAACGAGTGTGAGTGAGAAATTTGGAAAAAAATCTATTATTTAAGATAAATGACAACTGTAAACTGTCAAAATCAAAATCGTCGTAACTTGAGTGATCTGTTTGTCGAGGGTATCCTGAATTTTAAACATTGAGTAGTTGATAAAAGCTTGTAAAATAATAGAAACTAATTAAAAGAAAGACATTTGACAAGCACTTCGTCCAGTTCCAGTTCCAGTTCCAATCCAGTTCGTTATTTTAACTATTTATCTTCATGAAAGGAACATGAATAGGTTTTGTGCATTATTTGACTTGTGCATTATATATCGATAATTCAAATTACACTTCAACACAAATTACACTTGCCAGTGGAAAATCATTCATAACGATAATTAACTATTTATTTAGTTTATAAAGTTTCGAGATATAACCTTTTCAACGCGGCATATATTTGTTACAACTTTTAATATTAACATTCTAGGTCTGATTCAGTTGTGGAAGTCGTAGTTTTTGTTCCAAGACCGATCCAGGCTCTATTCAACACTGGGAAATGAAACTGATAAAGCTCTGGTGGTTTTTTATGTCGCGAGTCGTTATGTTTCTTTATTAATCGTCGTAAGAATAAATTCGTTCCACGAAATGTAATATTAGGCTCAACCTAGAAAAAAACAACTACCCCGACGGGGTTTTGGGCAGATGTATCCTTTTTTCATACCTCGTACAACGGCATGCCGAGCCTTTGAACCAAGATTGGTTCATCGCTTCCTTGCCAGTTGCAACTGTATTGAACGAACGAACGCGTAAGCTACTATCACTGCAGCATATCGAAAAGCCTTTTCCTTCACCTTAAGGCTGGCAAGAGAAAGACAAACAAACAAATGATGGTGTCGGAAAAGCAGTCTTTCGGAGCAGTGCGGATCCACCGTACCAGCCCGAGGAGCCTATCCTATGAAGGCACTTGGGCATCCCGAGTGAAAGTACGCATCACGAACGGGACGGTGCTATCGAAAGAGATGATGATGGAGCTCTGTGGCTCTGTGTATGTGATTTAAAATTATTTTCCGGATGGGCGGTTCCAGTTCAAAACAGCACACATCAGCGAGCACATAACGAAGTGGCCCGCTCAATGGTATTGGTTCACCAGCGTGCCATTCCGTCCTTTTCGTCGCTCAATTCTCCTCACACTGCTTCCACCATTGAGGGAGACCCTTTGTGCACGGTTCTGTTGCCTGAGCTGCTCACAAATACATAACTGCGGGCATCCTCCCCAAAACGATGACGGTGGGAGCGATAAAATTGAATGAATGGCTTATGTTTTTTTGTATGTGTCCTACGCCAGACCACAAACACATGCAAACACCGCAGAGTCAGCAGGATGGGGATCCCTGACCTGCCTATCTGGTCCGCGTCTACCTCTGTGCGCCTCTGGTTGTGTGCGTGCACTGCCATTGCGCAGAAACCACAGCTTGCGTGTTGCCCACGAAGGTAAAAAGCAGTGGGAGTGTGCACAAATGAACATTCTCCAGCACACCAGAAAGGAGAGGCTGCTGGCAGCATACCAGCATGAACTGGATCGATGATGGAGGGGAACATCCAGCTGGCGGAAGGGAAGGGGGATGCTGGCGTGATGGCAGAGTTTGGCGAGTTTGCGGACATGATGAGTTTCCGCTTCGTGCTCGCCAAAGTGAAAGCGCAACAATTTCTTTTTGTATGAGTAACTCCGGGCTTACTCACATAGAAAATCTGGAGATATATGTTGCATGCTCAGGCGCGATGCTTGTTTATGTATGGATGGCTGGTTCCATGTGTTGTGCCGAGCAGGGCCCGAACGATCGCAACCCGAACGCCCGAACCGAGGACTGCAGCGTCCCATGGCAAAGGACGATGATGGTCCCACTTTGGTCCCTAGGAGTAGATTCCCCAGGTGGTTGGCTCCTTTTTTTATTTATTAGAATCTGTGTTCCATCCCTTTCCAGTGGCATATCTCTTGCTCTCTTTCTCGTTCTTCAAAACACATACACATAGACACATAGAAGTTACTCATACCTGTCTGTTGGCTTTTAGTAGATTTTCGCATCGCAACAGGAGAAAGAATCATGCAGGGTGGAAGACACTCGGGTGCGCTGGCACATGGCGCTCGGTTCCACTGGCGCTGTCAGGGTATGTTTATGTAATGTTAACCCACCGATCGGATGTTCCGGACGCACTCGAACTGAAAATCCGACACAGTTGCGCGACAGAGTGAAAAGCGTACTTCCACTGACTCTCTCCAACCTCTCTCTCTCTTCTCCCTTCTCGCGACTCCATCAGGGCCATTCGATCCTTGCGCTTCACGCAGCACGAACAGCATGGTCACGGTGTCTCGCTCTTACGGCGAATGATTTTGTTCGCGCACGGATGGGCGTGCTGGAAAATATTTTCCACGCCACTTTTCCATGTGCTAACTCTGCCCCCCCCCCACCCCTGCCATTTGGTCTCGTTCCCTTTCTCGCCTCAAAATGTTGTCTGTGCACGGTGCACTGCGCTGCTGGTCGGTGGGGAAGATCTTGACTACTCTACAATGGGGTTAGGGGTAGACTGAAGCGAGCACAACACCCATGCCGAGCAGGAAAACCGCAATAGCCCAGCCTGGTCCGTTCACACCGATGGTATTCTCGTTCGTGTTTGAATCGTTTCGAAAGTGAAGACGAGCTTTGTTCCGCCCTCTGAACTCGCTGGGAAGGACAGCCAGCAGCCCAGTTTAACCACCGTGGCCGAACACACAAACAATAATTTTCCAACCATTGTAAGCTGCAGGGCAGGGGAACCTTATTTTTTATTCATCTCTCATCAGTGTCTTCGGTAGCTTTTCTTTTATTGAAATGCGATGGGGACGAAAAGTAAAACAGTCTCAGACACAGATAACAAAAACGTGTCGAGAATTTGATCGTTGTTGAGAGTTTGTTTGTTAAACTTTACTGGAAAGTATGCTTGATTGACACTGATTCTTATATTGTGTCGATAAAAGACTACCTTTCGTAGGCAGCTACGTGCATTCCATAAATCAATGCATCTTGCAAAACGGGTTTTCCATTTCGCAATCAATGCCTCGATTGGAAGAGGGTTTAGTAATTTAAATTATCATTCATCGTCACATGGGGAAATGGAAAGATTGCATCATGAAGTGGCGATTTATTTTATCAGCATGTTACTGGCATTTTATATAATTGTTGAGCTCATTGCGTGAAATTGCCGGACAAAAATCATTGCTTTTGATTGAATTATATCTATTCTAATTAAAGATCTAATTTATCTAATCTAATTATTACTGTGTTGTAAAATGCTTGAAATACTTAATTATGATTTTATTTTCCTATTTTACTTTCACACTCCATGTTCAGGCTTTCAAGGACACGACGTTACGAAGCATTTCAACTATGAATGTGAATTGTGTCTGCATGGATATATCATCACTTTCTAAAACGCTGCTCTGACCCTGACCTAAAATGGAACCGAATAATTATTTCAAATTATTTCCATCACATTACAAATCTCCTCCCCTTCGACCGGAATCCAGCAAACAGGTTGAAAGTAGTGCACTCTTGCGTGTGATAATCAATTTATCCGAAAATCAAACATGCACTTGCCACTGTAGTAAGCTTTCTCGTTCTTTCGTATACAATTTGCAACAAAAGCTCGAGCAAAGTGCGAACTGCATTACCTTATCTAACTAAATAGCGTTCATCCGCTACCGGATGCAGCATTGGGATAAAAACTACAAAAAAGCCCAATACTACACGTGAACGCAGCCAACCATTCGAGGCTCGTCTGTCACTCGACCGGATTGGAAATATCCATTTTTCCGCGCAGTTTTGCCGGAACTTCCTCGTTGGTACCTAACCTAAACCCATCGCTCCAACCCTGAGCGTGCGTGCATGGCGTATCGTCGAACTGACCACGACCGCACGGTGTACCAGCACTGGAATGTACAGACTGCAAGTTGTACGAAAGAGGCCTTCCGCTCTTCCCTGCCCTCCCCTTAGCAACGAGGCACAGCTCGCACACGATGGCAAAACTTTCAACTCCAGTAGATTCACATGGTTTCGTCAACCGTGCAATAATAGGACGGGTTGTCGAAAAAGGGTCCCTCAACTGTGGTGCGCATGGTCCATCCCGGTTCAGGCTCCATCTCTACACACCAGGGAGCTGATTTCCAGTGCCGGATAGCTGAAGCAACATAGTCCCCCACCACCACCACCACCACCACCAACCCACTACCTCAACTGGTCGGACAACTCACATTCGCGTCTGACAGACTCGCGCACAACCCTCCGTCGGTGTGTTAGTACACTGTCTGGGGATGACGATTTTCTTCCGGTTCGTTGAGGCGTAACCCGATGCGCGTCAGTCGGAAAAATGGGAGTCAGACTGGAAAATTTGACTGCGCGCGCACTGGACTCCGGCATCGTCATCATCATCGTCATTGTCCTGATGATTGTTCTAAGTTCGAATGAAATCATATAAAATGACCATCATCTTGCCTGGGAATTCTCTCTCTCTCTCACACTTTGGGCGACCACAAAGCAAACGAAATAAGCACACAACCAAAAATGAAAGGAAGAAAAAAACCATCCACCACAGACATTAAAACTGGCCCAGAAACGTGAAGTCCTTGCCTACCACCATCCATCACACCTAGGTCCTAGGATCGTGCCGCGAATGGCCCCAGGTGGAGGAAACGAGACGACGGCAAAAGCCTTTCTTTAGTGTAACCCGGGTCGCTGATTAGTAGACTGTACCAAATCTATTCCCTTTACGGTCTAGATGGCATCGGGTATCGAGCGACCGGGTCCGTTCGAATTCGGCCCGTTTCGGGCCGCAGATGCATAGAGCCGGGCAAGGGCAAGGACATCGGGCACGGATGAAGGATACGCTGCGCTCGTGAATGATCGTGTCGAACGGATCAGCGCCTCCACGTGAGTCCAATCTTCCGCACCAGAGAGATTTAGACATAAATTTTCATACCCCAGCAGTTACAGATGATTTCGATCCAGATTCTTCTGGCAATCCGGTATCAGCCGGCAATTTATGGCGAATTCTTTTGCTGTTTTTTGTTATTCCTATACCAATTCTACGCCGGAATTTCTATGGAGACATTTGTCGCTAAGATTTTACTAACAACAGAATACTTTGTGAACAATATTACGTAAATTGTATTGGGTCATGGGTTCATAAGAAACAGTTCGGTGGGACAGCGAATCTACGCTTTTGATGCCATCGTGGAGCTGTGTAAGATCTCAGTATTCAGTATGTTGTGTTTGCTAAAATTCGCATACTAGAATTCTACAAGCCGTCGGCAATCTGTACTTCATGCCATACACAAGTACACAAAGACACGCCTACCTTGTTCAGACTGTTGCCAGGTTACTGTGCTGCTAGTTAGATTGATTATGCCGACGGGAGTTCAAATGTTTCACCGTTGTTGACTACACCATGTACAGCATTGTCAGAGGATGATTGCTGACTTCCGGTTTTAGTGCAATATTCGGTGAAAATTTGTCAAGAAATAAGTATCATAGTATAAAAATTAAGTTATAAACTATTGTGAGACATATCAATAAAAAGAGTTAATTAAATACTAAAATGCTTTTAGAATAATTGCAAAAGAAACTCGGTGGTTGAACGGAAAACAAGATGATTTCTAAAAGGCCGTACATGGTTTGATTCTATTATGTATAGAAAGGGGTTTCTTATGCAGAATTTATTATTGTTTTGTGACTAAGAGCAAGCTAGAAACAGAAACATAATTCATTATGCGGCCACAGTTCTAAATTATAACAACATTGTAGGATTTCATTCCATATACAATGGCATCCATTTTATCGTTTACATTCACATTCTATTTTTAGCGAAGAAACAAACTTATTCCATTTTCCATGCAGGTACAATTCTCAGCATCTTATCCGATGGTCAGGGAAACAAACAAATGCGAACAGATATCCATCCGACTGACTGGGCGATCCAATTTGGACATCCCTTGCCATTGATGGGGCAGCAGTTGGACCCAGCACCCAGTCTATTTCGATTCCGTTCATTGTACACGCCAAGCCGTACGAAACGTTCGTACCGCAGAGCGGGCTTTATCATCCCTTCGAACAGCTTTGGTGTCCGGCGCTGAGCAAAATCCATGGACATGTATACGTACATATAAAATCTGAATATAAAAAAAAACACACACACACAGCAAAGCATAAAAAAATCACAAAACCTACACAATTGTTCAGGCGAACAGGACGACCTGGACAAGCGGCTGATATGCGCCATAGAATTTTGTGTTGATATTTTATACGCATGACTAATTTTAATCAAAAAATATCCCATTTTGTCCGTTGGCTGGAAAATTTTAACAAATAACAAAGGAGCACCGCTAGAACGAGGGAAGAGAAGTTATGATAAAAACGAAGCTGCTATTGTAGCGCGGTACTGTGGGGCCACCGCACCGGAGCGGCTACCGGCGGACATGATGTTGGAGGTGTTTGAGCACGATCTGGTTGCATTGTTTCCGAAACCGTGGGCTTAGTCAAGGGTAAGTTGAAGATTCGCTTTGTATCTTGTGTATCAGATTGTGATAAAGGTGAAAGTCTTCCAAACGGTGGCGTTAATATAGAGCTTTTAACGATCTCTTTTTTGTGTGTATAATGATTTTAGGTATTTCGATTTGCGAAAAGTTGATAATAATCCTTTAAGCTGTTCTAAATCTTTTCGTTGTGTGAATTTTTAGAGGAAATGGATAAAACTCCTTAATATGATATCTCACATACACCAAACTCATGGGAAAAACAACTTGTCGAATTGTCGAAATAAATAAATAACCTTGAAAGCTGTAACAAATCAGTTTCCCTTCAGGTGCTCGCGTTTGTTTCCAAACGGCGTACCGATACATCAGGAAATTCTCAAGAGTGCTATTTTCACACACTTTGTATTCCATTTCCAACCGTTTATAATTGAATCCAACACCTCTGTACTGCAAATACGCAAAGAAAGATCTATTACCTGACCATCAGCTATACCTTTCTGGACATTTCAGCCTTGGCTTTGTTCTGCTATCGTAATTGATTGTAATAGCTGTCGATTAATTCATCTCAAAGAACACCATGGGACTTTAGTGTTTTAACCGTCACACACAGCTACAGCGCGCTGTAGTAAGCGGTAAATTATCGAGCAAAGCACATAAATTATATTGATCGTGGATAGAGTTGGAATTTCAAATCTCACTCTCATTTACGTTAGAAGGATGAAAATAATTGCAAACAATTACAATGCTGACATTTCTGGTTTCTCCGTTAGCAGGGTTAGCGAAAGTGACAAACGCTCCAAAATATATACGAAGTATACTTCCAGTGAAGAGGAATGAAATGGGAGAAGGCAATTCAATAGAAACACTGGTTTATCTCTCTTACATTCCATATTATCTAGACCCGGATGAAGCAAAATCAAATGAACGCGAGTTTGAGAGTATTTATTTTTTCATAAACCTTTAAATGTAAGCATCTCCATCACTTACTTTGTACACCAAAACGTGTTCATAGTCTTTCTCCCTCTCACACGGACACACACACGTAAATTCCTATGCCTCAGAAGAAATTTGGCGTTGTTAGCTGCTGAATATTCATCATACTAAGTGAAAGCTTTTACATTTTTGGCCAAATGGAAATAAGTAGACATTTTTTTTGTTTGTATACTCTACGATTTGGGACGAGACGATCTCTCCGTAATGGCAAACAAGGCTCTTCTGCCATTAAGGTAATGAGTATTATGATGACAGCAAAAGCATCCATTATAGGTGCAAACATGTTTGTTGATCGTCTTCTTTGGATGAGAATCATTACATAGATGATATAAAAGCTGCTGTCAAATGCATCGAACTTATACAATGTAACGAAACGTTGTAGTTTTTTTAAGGTTTATATATTTTGTTGTTGTTTTTCTCATTATGAAAGACAACATTTCTTTTCATAATAATTACGGGTCTTTCAGCAGCGAATCTGTGTTAATTATCATGCATTCAAAGTGCATTAATACAACATTCATGATAACATTGTATTAAAAGAAGGAAACCATACCTTTCCTCATAATGCAACATTGGTACTTGAATGTCGTTGCAATGCAAACACACTAATTACATGAGAAAGGGTTCCAATTAGTCCAGCTTTTCATAGGTGCGAATAATATACAGAAATTGCATTGAAAGACTCACTTCCTAGTTACCTCAGGCCTTTTGGCACGTCTCTTGCCAAAGTGTGTGCTTGTGCACACTGTTGTCAACAAAGACAAGGCCTCTTTTTACAAATAAAGAAGACATTCAGCTTCGTGTTGGCCCACTGAAAATTAACACACAAATAACCACAGCACATACACCGACCGTCGAAAGAGCAATAGACAGGCGGTGAGTGTCATCTAGTGTTTTAATTAACCACTTGCTTCTTGCGTTTCAAGAAGCGCTTGTCACATGTGCATGCTGTTTTCGCCGCCTTGGTTTGGGTTCATCTTGTAATGAAATGGGCTTGATAGAAGAAACGTTTTCTGTTTTTACAAAAGCATCGTTATGATAACACATAATGGAAGAGTGCTGTTGCACATTTTTGTATTCAATTTTTAATTGCCATGTGGAGAATAGTATGTCATAAGAGAGTGGTCTTAAAGTGGCATTAAATTCAACAATTGGCTCACTCATGTTTGAATTACGAATGAGGTGAACTGAGTATGATTATCACTAAGTTATTTTTTTTAAACTAAGTAAAATATTATTTTCAATGCCTAGGAAAATAAAACAAAACAAGCTTAAGAAAAATAACATAATGGTTATGTGAATAAAAATTTAAGGAATAACTGAACGAAATTCGCATGGTTTTATCTTTCCTAAACCTTTGTCCATATATCGTAAAAGAGAAGCGAGCTATCCCAAAGTATCTTCTCAGTGAGGCGTTTCCTCGTCCTCTCAGCATAGCCATAGCATGACATGGGGTGGTTGCAGATGAAGCGTATAGCAAGGATGTTAAAGTACTGAGCTAGCCTACGATCGCCCGTTAGTAACGCTATCAAGATAATGACAACTGGCTTTATTCGGAGAATAGCAGAAATAAAATACAGTGTGTTAGCTAAACAATAGTTTAGTTATTCTTTTTGGTTTAGTCGTCGTTACATCAGATATCTTTATTTGCCATAAGATATAAGTTCTTATGATTTGTTTTGCCAAAGTATGTTATAACACTTCAACTATATCTTCAAATCATAAACACACAATTCAATTGTGTACTGCTTTAGTATGAATATCGAATTTTTAACAAATTATAATGTTTGAGAAAAAGGAAAAGTGCATGATAATCCCTTATGAAAAGCTAAAACTCCTATTCGTCCTCCACTATCAAGACCTAGATTTGTCCACAGCATCTTGCCATCTGACAAAAATAAGTTCACCAGTGCGTCGGTTACGAAACTCTTTAGAAACTGCCCCGGAAACAGCAGTGGATCCAACAACTTATCTACACAATGGGTTTTATGTTTCTCGATTTCCTTTCCGGCTTCCTGTGTCGAAGCGGATGGGTGCTGCCGACCACAGCCGGCACCACCACCGGCACCGATGGACCACAGCGACTTTCTCAGTCGCTCAAGCCAAGTTCGATCTGAGTAATGTTTGGTCAAAACAGCAATGAAACATGGAGCAGAAGATTTATAGACGGAAAAATAATTCAACCAACTAAATTCTCTCTGCCGGTCCCTACATTAGACTCACACCGTAGGACGCATACGCAACGCGTTATGATGCTTGTACTTTGGCGTTAGTAATCTGTGAGGTTCATTATGTTAAGCACGTTTGCATCCTTTCTTCTTTTTTGGGTTTATGCTTCACAAAATGCACATTGATTAAACTTGTTTCTACAACAGATATATACCATTTACATGGTTTTTCAAATATAGCTCATAGTTTAATCTCAGTTAGTACATGTAATAAAGAGTTTGCTATGTCATGTGACAAAACATCTGAAACATGTTAGAGCAAAAATATTATTGATGCAAACTAAGAAATCTGAATGGAAAGGGCCCTGATTTCTGCTTTTATTTTTGTCCAAATTACATAACATTTTAAGACGCTCAAATTTTCACGCTCGCTACCTACACCTTAAAGCCACCCAGGAATGGAATTTTCCCCATAGAAACATCGCTCGATGCCACACTAGCCACATAGTCCCAGTAAGTCCCTCGCAATCTTTAATATGAATCATTTTCAACCAACCGATTCGAAATAAAATAGGCATTTGCCGGCAGGAAGCAACGTTTCCCATTGCCAGGGATGCGAACACGCCGCTCCGTAGGCCTCCGTGGCGGTGCCTGGCCACTGGCAAGCGATCCAGCCCTTGACTCTATCGCGCATGCCTTTTCGTTCCGCCTCACGGCAAATGTGTTTTCTAGCGTTACCGAGGGTGTCCCCGGTTAGGATGAAGCATCTAACGCATATCAAACCAAGTTCCGCACGCCACAGTGACGCGGCGATGTGTTGCGAAATGTGCGTTCCCGTGTGCGGGTTGGTAAGGCCCCGGTACATTTTGGTGGCGTTCTAATTCCTACCGTCTTGCGAACTCGCATGTTGATTACAAGCCGATGCTGCCGGCAGCGAGCGTACAGGGGTACACGAGACTGGGGTGCTAACGAAGAACGAGCATTGCCGAATAGCGGCAGAATAAAACCGTAAACGTGTTTCAATTTGAGGCGATTCGTTGAGCGGATTTAAAGTATCAAATTGAAAAACAAATTCCTGGCACTCGCCAAACAGGGATGGTCTCCCTGGCCGGCAAATGCATGCAGACTGGGGCAATATTCATCAAACAAATCACTACAAAACGCTTCAAACTCAAATTTACAGTGCAATCATATAAAAAATCCAACGAGTTGCGATGTAATGGTTGGGAAAAGACTTTTATTCCTCTGAGGGGTTAATAGGAACGTAGGAATAGCTATCGGACGTGAGTCTCGTCGTGGAGGCAAGGCGCAGTGATAAATTTGGATGCTTTACATTCTTTACTCAAGTGAAGTGAGTTCAGTTAATTAACCCCTATGACAACCGTAAGTGTTTGTGCCATCAAAGAGGGGGAAGTAAGGGTTGATCCATGGTAGAAATGGAAGCGAATTTTATGTTTTGTAATATTTTTCGCTGATTTTTATGAAGACAAATACCAATCGTTTTTAATAAGAACCCAAAAATATTGATCTGGCACAAACAATAATCGAAGCGAATCGAAACCAAACGCATGAACCGGAACTCCATGCTGACGACAACAACCGGTATCCCTGTGAGATTTGCCTCTTCGTTTCCTCAAATACTTATCCATAGCGCTCAGTGCTTTCCACGTGAAGGATGGCAGGCACCAGCCTGTACAGCTCACTGAGGGAGTATCCGGCAATGGCTTGCTCATAGCATCAAACTACCAAAAACATTCTATAGAGACAACCAAAAACATACGACACTAGCTGCAGAGCTAGCCAAGCGAACCGAGTAAAGATGCCAGAGCCTGGCAACGGCATGCCTGTCCCTTCATTGGAAGTGGCTCCTTCCTCTCTTGCCCACTTGATTGCCTTGATTGTGCTTGTACGTTCCGGGCTGTCAAGAACAGCTGACAATACTTCTGTAGGTACGGTGTAGATTTTCGCAAGCATTACGAGCCCAGCCCAGTTGTCTTGAATGCGATTTCCAAAGTCCTTGAGAGTATGTGCGCATATGAGTATATTGGTGTGCTTGCGCGCGCACTACTACCGTCGACCGATGCCGAAAGATGGTTTTGTTGTCTTGGAAACTTCCGCTTGAGCTCCTGCTCAGCTGTCAGCGTCGATGAAAACTCAACATCCCAGTGCCGGCATTTCTCATCCAGATCGCAATCGCTGCTATCCAAACTGTTGTGACCTCAACTTTCTTTACCTACCCAATCTTGAGCTCAGGCAACGTCTTCCAGCTCTGCCATCCACTGCACTGAAAACTGCATCTCTGAGATGGTCTGTGCTAGTCACACGTCTCAATCGGCTCCTTTTTTCGGGTTTCATTCTTCCTAACACTCTCTCGTGTGTTTGTTGGTTTGCGCAGGTCCGTTCCGCATCAGTTGACTTAATGAATAATGCAATCAGTTCCCTCTCGAACCACGGCAAGGACCTCGACCTCGCCAGCGTTGGATTGCGTCGTCACTTGAAATGACAACACTACAGTCGCCCTTTGCACCATTTTTCGTTTCCGCTAGCTTCCTCGTCAGCTTGGGCGGCAGGCCCAGCCGTGGCCCGGCATCGGCACGTTCCGGTTCCGCCAGATTCATTCCCCGCCAGGTTCGGGTAAGCGACGCACCGGTTTTTCCACACGGTTTCCCAATGAGCCAACGAAGGGCGAAGGACGATTTTGATGCGAATGACTGACTCCGGAGGGTTGTTTGCTGATGGATTCCTCTGGCGGTGCAACCCGGGCGGATACGGATTTTTGAAATGGGGGTGTAGGCCGACGCCGAAGTCATATGGTTTTCGGCGAAGTTTTTGGAGCGGAAAGAAGTGAGGAAAATCGATATCGCTCGGAAGCCGTCCTGTCGTGGACACCCCCCGGTTATCACTCTAGAGAGCCTCCGTAGGAGACACAGATTCCGGACGTTGACATTGGCCGTATCTGCATACTGGGCGGCAATGGCAAGCCTTTTATCTGCTATGTTTTTTTTTCTTGCTAGTGCAGCTTGAAGAAATGCGTAAAAGATGCACATGTTTCTTGCAGTATTTGAGCATAATTTAGTAGAGTCATAGAGACATTTAAATGTCTGTTTGAAACTTCTTTTTCAACGACAAAATACTATGTAAAAGAATAAAAGTGCTCAATAATGGATAAAATATGACCGTTACAAATTTGTGAGAAGTGCTCAAACAATACACTTGTGGTAAATTATGCACTAGTTTTGTATTGAATTAAGCACAAAGATCTCTATTCTAGTATCATTGTACAATGTCTTTATGACGTTCTGTTACGTGTATGTACATATGAGGAGAGGCTTTCTGGCTGAAACATTGTACATCCATTGTACTGTTGTCCTATTATCATTTGTTTGCATATGTGTTAACAAATAGTTGTACGTAAAATTGACTCACCAAAACAATGCACTTTGACCGACTTTTGACAAACAGCAAGCTTAACAGCAGCAACAGTTTCCACTTCCCTCCGCAATGCATTAATCATCTCACGTTTAACCCATTAAACGATTGTCCGAGCCCGTTTCAAATGCAAATAGAGCGTTTGTTGGTGAACTGTTAACAGCACCTTTCGAGTGAGAAAAGGCATACGAGGGAAGGAAACCACCGCTCCCCATCGATCATCGTATATAATGGGAAGCCCAACCAAAATAAAAGAACAATCAAAAGAAAACAAGCAAAAAAAAAAAGATGTCAATGCTTTGCAAATATATACAATTTTGCATAAGCAACATGCCAGCCATTTTCTTTAACCGGGCAAACAACCGGGTCGAACAATATGTGGAGCTTTATCATCACGCAAAATATATTTGAATAGCAAACAGAACAACGGCACGCTTATCGCCCATTTCCGCGGCGAATGTGACGCACAGCAGCAGCACCACCATCCGCAATAGCAGGCCACAGTGCCCGTGGAGCGAAACGTAAAATTAATAACGGTTCACATAAAAAAGGTTGACAAAAATTAACTCACCTCTTTCAAGTACGGTGGTATAAAGCACAAAAAAGAATTTCGTAAAATATTCATTTTTCCAAACACTGCCGTTTCGGCGCCAAAGGACAAACCGACTGGAGACTGCACGTGTTATTCGCACATACCTGCATGAAGGCGCAAAATAGATTTTCACTTTAAATTTTTGATGATAGATTCGATTTTCGCACTATACATACATTAAATTGCAAATTTTACCACTTTCGCTTGTTGTTATTCGCTAGTATACTTCATTGCTAGTTCAAAGAAGTAGGTGACGCAAGCTGGTACGCTTGGTACCTTACTTATTTAAATTCTGTTGACGGATTAGGCCATGACTGATATCTTCGTAATATTTGTAAATAGATGAAATATAAAAAATGACGTATAATATATACGTATAATATATAGTTGCTAATATAAAGAATAATGCTGATATATCAGTTGTAGACTAAACGCATTATTTACACACGTCATTTGCTATAAACTCGAATGTGGTTCCACTCACGCCCGGACTGCCTCAGTAGCTCCATAGCAAGGACCGATAATAAGGTTATTGATTGGATGTAAGCAAAGTCGATTTTTTTTTAGGAGAAACGGTCCGAAAAGGCCGTATTGCCTACAAAAAAAAAAAAACATATAATCTATGATTTCATATTTCATCTAGATTCTAGAACATCCATTTCCATCAAAACAACTTGATTAACTAGTTCGTCTCATTTAGTTGCAGGGTGTGAAAAGTGCAAAGC
>KI919422.1:0-21346 GCA_000473525.2 Anopheles melas | reverse complement strand
ACACACACACACACACACACACACACACACACATAAACTACAAAAATTAAGCGCATCCAACACTGAGCTGAGAAGATACACAATGATATTTTCACTTGCCGGTGTAGTATGATATTGTATAGGAAAAAGGGGCCTTACATCCACATCGTGCCCCATGGCAAAAATGCCACCTTGGTGAAATGGCAACGAAAAAAAAGGCAAAAATAAAAAAAGAAAGGACGGATGTGTCAGACGCGCACAGGATATTTGGCTCGACGCGGCCGTTTGTGGAAAACAAAAGCAGTATCTAGGAAGGCTTTTCTTTGGCAGCGGACACGGTCGATGGGGTCATCCAAGGATTATCCAAAGCAGCGACGAAGCGTCATTACAGTGCAGAATAAATGTGTATCTAAAGTGTATTTAAACATTTTCTAGTAGTGTTATGCAAACATCTATAATTTGTTGTGTAAAAGAATATACACATCAAAAGTATTATTAGTAAATTCTTGATTGATTTTGTGAATTACAAATTTTAAGTATTATTTTCTTAAGAGAGTTGAGAGCTCTTTGTGTAGCTTCGCACACTCCATACGCTCTATGTAGCTCTTAACGCTCAAATATTAAGGTTAGCTTCTTTCAAAACACTATTATAAATAGTCATAAGCAAAAATAAGCAAATATCTCACATATTTCAATAACAAAAATACAAATCAACAGTTTTATCTACGATCAAAAAAGATTAAATAAAACATAAATAATAATAACCGAATAAAATAATTAGACTAATATAAACAAATACAGTAACAAATCACATTAAAAGATAACAATATAGACAAACGCCGTAATAAGCATTTAAATAAAACCAACAGACAATAAAAGAGGATGCCAGATACGGTGTTTCAAATATTTACATATATGAAAGTAAAACCGAGAATGTTTAAATTAAACTAATCACGAATAACATATTTTATCCGTCTAGCTTATCCTTGGCGCATAGCTTATCGTGTCCTTAGCTTAGCTTATTCAAACGTATAGTAAATTTTACGAATGAAACTATTTTTAGAATGCTATATAATGGTGGGTATTAGTTCAATTTTTGCTGACGAATGTTTCCTAATCATTCGTTTAACAATCCGTTCCGTACAAGGTGAACATCACTGTAAGCAATGTTGTGATCCCAAATAGGTTCCAAACGGGTTTCGACCACAATCGCTGACAATAGACACCGAGAAAGCGCCACCGATGCTCACAAACATCGCGATCATATCGCACTTTCCGCCAACGGACCCCACCCGATGGTCCGGACGAAATGAAGTAAAAGAACACTCCCACAGAAACGGATTTGCCACCACGACACCGGAAGTTGCTGGTGGAAAGTGGCTTTTCATGCAGCATTCACGAGACAATGGAATAGATAAAATTATTATATTCCCTCTGTGCTGTGCTCTATTCCATCCCGTCTCTGTCCCTATTCTTTGATTTGGCATAGAAGCTACTGTTATACCATGCCTCGCTGTACAGCAGCAACAACGCTGTTTACGAACGCCTTAGGGTGCAAGGCCTGTCCGCTTGTCGGTTGACTTAGCGGGGCGAGGGCGGTGGGTATTTTCAGGCCACCTTTTTTGGTGTGTCCATTTGACTTTGCGCACATTTCGGGGATAGCTGGGCCGCTCTGTACGCTACGTTGGCTGTGCCGGGATGAGGATAATACAGTAGCCAGAATCAAACCACACAAACCAAAACACTGAGCATTTAACAAAAACGCACACACACACACATCCGCACAGAAAGTAGAAATACTCCACGGCTACGATTTATGGTTGTCGGAGCAGGGCGTGCCCAATGCATGCAGATTCGGTGTCTTTTACGGATACCGCAGATAGAACATCCGTATCACGTCGTAAATTCACACAGCCAAGAACAAGACGGTCCCGTTAAGAGCGGAAACCGGAAGACGGGGTCCCATCGTGGTTTGGCGCGATAATAGCCGAACGTGGGGAAATATTATATATGAAGTTGCTGTCAACCTTTATCATTAAATTATATGTTTTATCCCGCTTCGCATCCATTTGGTCAGCATTCACGATGGAGCGCTTGGGAGCATTTCGCAGTTGGGGTTTATTAACGATTTGCGCCCATTTTCCGGGCTTTCGTTTAGGAAGCTATAATATATTCCTTTGGTCAGCACTTTTGTTCCATTGTGTGTTGTAGAATTTTCAGGATAATCGCAAAACCAGTGTGTGTGTGTATGTGTATTTGTATGCGACTGGTTGGTTATCTTGTCTAATTTAATTTAATTTGCTACAAGAATGGCCAGGCGTCTCCATTGACTGTTTCGTTTTGTACGAATGAAAATATTTCCTAAAGAAATGAGGTATTTAAAACCATGTTTTTATTTATATTTGTTAAACTTCAAATCAAAGCTTCGCTGTAAAGAGTCGCTTGCTCCACGTTTGTTTATTGAAAAGAAGCCTTTGAATGTCCAAGTCCACGAGTTTGAACTGTGTGATGAAGTTCAACAAAACCACTTTCATTAGACCAACAGCCACTAAATTACAGTAGTACTATTGTTTCGTAATTGTATATGCCCCTACACAGTACTATGGCATATGTTAGGCTACAAACGCTTAACGAACAAAAACCACCAAAAGCAGTTACTCCGCGAACTCCGGCGAGCTGAAAGTGCGTTTCATTATGCGTTTTACATACTTTGCCCACCAACCCATTTGGTGTACATTATTAGCTGGAATGGAAGCGAAGAAGTATTATCACCCGGCTCGTTTTCTCATTCGGCCGATTACCGTTGGCACTTTAGTGGCATCGTGGTAAACGGGTGTTGATCGAGATGAAAATAATAATTTCTCAACCACAACAATACCAGCGAACACTGGACACCGCACTGGCTGTCACGGTGTGTGGTTTGCACCGATGTCCACGGGCATATGGACCTACGATCAGACACACATCGACAATGTTTGTAATGCTCGGAAGATCGACTGTTTTCCAGCAGCAGGATGGACATACTGCTGTTCGGAATGTTACTTCGTGTTTTGCTCTATAAAACTGTAAATATTGTTCCGTTCACAATCCGACCCACTAAGGAAGTGTGTAAACCAGTGATTTTTTATATTAAAATCTCGAAACTTTTAGAGGGCTGAGAACAGCTAATGTATGTGTGATGTATTCTGTTGTATGATGTCGTAAAAATATATAAAAATTATATAATATGATTTTAACTACTTAAGCCAGTGGTTTTCAACCTGGGAGAAATTGTTGGTTTTGGAGCCGTGGGAGGGGACATTAAAAATATCAATTAGAAAAACGATTATTCATTGCATAATTAACTGAAGGCGAACATTTTAGAAGGTTGTTGGAACTGAAAATTGAAGTGCAAAAAAATCCTATTAAATCCAAAATAAGCTTATCAAGCTGCAACATAATGTTAAGCAAAACCAGCGCTTAAAGAGACTGTGCTTAGAGTTGTGTGATCCGATCAGCAATTCGTTACGTTACGTAGGTCGTTACGCCAAATAGAACAAGATTTAAACTACTTGCTATATCATATAACATCTTCAATAAAAAAAATAGTTTCGGAAGGCTTCAGTACCTACAGTTTTATTTATTTTTACAAACAGTTATAAAATGACTGATTTTTTTAAGGACAATAACATTTGCGAATCAAATGTTATGGAACAACGCAGAATATGACAAAGCTAATAAAAAGAAGAAATATTTGTATCACAATTCAATATCTGTGTAATATTGATTGCGTTGAAACACAAAGAAATGAGATTGAAATTACTGTTTCTAAAAGGCGTAAAAAACGAAACGAAACAATTAAACGGTTATGGTGAAAGATTATTAACAGCATTCTGCGCAGAGTTAATATATAATACGATAAATAGGAATATTTAAAGAATATCCAATTTTTTGCACATTTTTCATTAACACATGGCATATTCAATGATAGAACTTACAAAATAGGATAAATAAGTAGATTTTGATCTGTTTTGATAGATTTCCCAATAACATGAAATTTATAACTATAGCTAATGTCCTTATACTTATACTTATACTTTAAGTATCCTGTCAGTAACTCAAATGAACTCGCAAACATGATGTCAATAGACTTTATAGAAATTGAATAAACTGAATATATTTTATCCTTTAATTTAAATAAAATCTTCCTCGATTCCAAAAAGGCTGTGTTATCGCCTAAATAATAGCTTTTGCTTGTTTTGCGATCAGAATAAAATGATATTTTAATAAGGATATAGCCAAATTCTTAAATGATCTTATCGTTTATTTATATTTTTTTGTTTCAACATTGCTATTGAATCACAAAATTTGTCTAAATTAATAAACTTCTAAACAAATAGTGAACCCATTATTTATTGTTGTGTATGAGACTAGGATACGTGGCTTGAGCCCATGTCCACCATGTTGTTAGTTCATCCCACTTTAGGACTGTACCATCCCAAGCAACAAAATTAACAAAATGTCTCTCCAACAGACCTTCCACCATACAAACAGTACGAGAAAGCAGGCTGATTTTGTTGCTTTGGACTAGACACCCCAAAAAAACCAACATTATTGTATGAGCTAATGATACTCACCATAAAGAATAATTTATTATTTGCAGCACTTTAGCACACGAACTAGTTTTCACTTTATAATGAATATGTTCCAATTGTTTTAAATTATTAATTAAAACTAATTAAGGATTTAACACGACACGCCACGATTACAAATCGTATAGAGTCCTTAAAAATTGGGTTTAAATTGTAAAGTCAGTCGCCCAATTGTTGATCTCGCGTAATAACAGTAACAGCAGATTATGTCTTTAGAAATCTGTTATAGTGGGTTAAAGATTTTTTTAGAATGGATCCATTGCAATGATATGATTTAATTGTACCAATTAGCCAA
Source organism: Anopheles melas (assembly GCA_000473525.2). Classification (NCBI taxonomy): domain Eukaryota; kingdom Metazoa; phylum Arthropoda; class Insecta; order Diptera; family Culicidae; genus Anopheles; species Anopheles melas. Next base: position 16,441 of record KI919422.1, on the reverse strand, counting down.
TCAACATGACCTAGAACGCTTCAACCAGTTGCTTTCGCCAGATTAAGCTACGAACGGGAGAGGAGCGGACACTTCTGCCACATAACGGTAACGGTTCACTTGAAAATGGTGATGTACAACTGTGCTAAATCTGTTTCATTCGCAGAGTTCTATCAACATTCACACATTCACATTGTTCACTAATTTATGCTCCTTATAATATTGGTAGAGTAGGGATTACAAGGGCTTGTTACATTAACGAGAAACTGGATTCAATTTCACTCTTTACTGTGTGACTGTTTACACTTTTTTTTTACTTTATATGTTTTACACTTTTTACACTGCTTAATGTGATAATCCGCCACAGAATTTAGCAATCAGAAAGCACGCACCCCTGCTACTAGCACTCACGTTATGTTGCGTTACAAGCGTTACTTTGCCTTTCTGCTTCGCTCATGCGGAACGATTGGTGCGAAATTTGAACGAATTAACCACATTTATCAAATGTAAGTCACTCAGCCAGCCGGTGAATGACTTAGGGGTGGGGGGGTTAACGGGCTCAATCACTCGATCCACTCGGTCCGATTTTCTTCACCCTCACTGCTTGTCCTTGTTCGCTTCGCTTTCGCTTACCGGATACACTCACTCAAAGTCGAAGACGCTCGGTGACCGGCAAAACGATGCAAATGCTAATTTTTGCCAGCCCCGAATATTCTAATGCCGTGTGTTTTTCTACCGTTTCCGTGTTTACTTTCGATCAGGCCTCCTTCGATCCAGGCCTGACGTTTGACGTTCGGCTCGGTGTGGAGATTCACACTCCGTTTAGCAGCGACCGCGCTCGACGGGCATCGACGACGATGGATGACGATGAAGTACGGCAAAACACATGTAGCGATGTGCATTCATCCGCAGTCGAAAAGGGAACTATTCATCTGTGCTTTTTGTTTTGATTTGACTTGATTCGTTTGGCTACCTCTGCTCGGCGTCGGCATGGGACGACCGCGGTCGGTCGGGCATGTGCTGCTTCACATCGTGCGCACGTGTTTGTGTAGCAGGACGGAAAATCGTGTACACGGTGCGTGGTGTGCGCAAATGATCGAAAAATATGGTATATGCATGCGAAAAGGGCAAGGATACGAACGACGGCGGGGACCGGTGTTGTGCGGCCCCGAGCAGCGAGGCACACCGGGAGCAATGATGGAGGAATTATGGAGCTGGCCACATAAAAACCAGAAAGATGATGGGAAGATCCTATGTAAACGAAATACAAACACCAGAGTACAGGCGGCTTTACACGTTCGCTTTTACACGCTCACCACCATCATCGAAACCATCATCGTTCACAGTAACTCTGCCGTCATCGTTCCCGGGGTTCCTTCCCTCCTTCCATCCCCAGAACGCTCCTTACATTATCATAAGCGGACAGGCTGATGATGATAACCCACCATGGCCTTACTGTGCGCGCTTGTGTTGGTTGAACGAGCAGGGGAAGCTTGCGCTGGAATCCTCTATTTACCATGTCACCTGCCCCGGCATTGTCGGTCTGCCCAGCTTCCACCGTAGCCGCCCATCCCGAGAACCTAAGAAACGGCACTTTATCTTTCCTGGGAGCCCTGATGAACCAACCAGAGCGTGCAATTTATGCCGAGTGAAATGGCACTAGCGAAACAGCTAGTTGCACCGCAACACGCACACATATAGCCGAAAATACCAGAATCCGACGAGGGATGCTCACCCACCCTCACACAACCATCCCCCCTCAAACACGCACAAGATGTACGAGTGGTGAGGGTAAATGCGGCGTCCTTAGCTTCCTGCACGAAACAAACTTGACAGAGGGTGTTGCTACAGGGGAGAGGAAAAGCCTGCTCGAATCTGTTCGAAACTGACCGCCTCGCAGCAGTCGGCAGCTCTTGTTCGGTTCTCCCGCAACCAGTCAGCAAATTCAGGTTCTATCGTTAGGTGGTCTGGGACGGTTTCGCGCTTGGAAACTGTTGGTCGTGAATCTTTACGCATTACGCCTGACACGGACATACCGCCGGAGAAACGTTTGTACTGCATCAGAAGAATTCCTTCACATTATCAATCGAAAGGCATTGCACATTCTAGCAATAAATAGTGTCAATAAAAAAACGTAATATTAACATAATATAAATGATAACTGGTTAAACGAATCAACACAAATCATAAGTGAATTGAAAGTGTGATAGATCAACCAAAGGATCGCGGCGTTTTACCATAATGATTTATCTTCTCGAACGTGAAGTTTTAAAAATTGCTAATGAGCTATGATATTTGAACAGAACTGTGACGAGTGTAACATTATTGGTTTAAATTACGTACCACAAACACTGTAATTATAATGGTGACATATGTAGGTGTTAACATATGATAGCACTGTTTTATTTCAATATAAAAAGAACACATCAATTTGCTGTAAATATCTAAATCGTCCAATTATTAGATTAACATATAGAAGAAAACTACTATAAGAAGAAAATATATGAAATAGCTAAACAGTGTTTATTGTAAATCTTTTTGTTTTGCAGCTTTTTAAGCTGCATAGTTTATTTAATTGATTAGTGCATTTATTTTCGAAAATAAATCAACTAGTCAGGGATTCAATACATAAACACTACGATTTTTTAAATGTTTGCTTATCACATTTTCATTCCGAACATAAACAAAACAAAAATAAAATAACAAATATAGCAAAAACAAAAAACCAAATTAAAAAACAAGTTCAAATAGAATTGTTGAAGCTATATACATATATAAGAATTAGATTACAAAGGATGAATAAAACTAAACAATCAGGAAATTGAAAAAAATCTATCTCAAGATTTATTCGTTAGTAAAAAGTCTAGTAAACATGAGTAAATAAATAAATAAAATAAAAAAGTAAATAAATAATGAGATATGCAACGGAAATATATATTTGTGTCGTTTTCATGTGAGGTTGTGAAAATTTTAACAACACCTATTTAAAATTTTAATTATTGTTATAATAATTATTTTAAGCACTAAGTATGTCTAAAATCAAATTTATAATTTATGGATAACTCGGTTTTGGTAAGACGCGCACCCGTAGGACAACCTGACTATTCTGTTACCACAGTTGAATATGAATAATACAGTTGATGGTTTAAATGGGAATCGATATAAGTTTTCCTACGTCAGAATCTGCACGGCAAAACTTTAGAAAAAAAAAACATATTCAATCAGGGCAGTGATGTCAAACTGATGACCCGCGGGCCAAATGTGGTCCACGAGGAGTTTTGGTTTGGTCCGCGACCACTTAAGCCTAAATTTATTTGTAGAAGCAATTCTACTTCTATAGTACATGTCAGTAATTTCCGGACTCCTGAAAGATGAAGAGATTTTCAACTCTGCAGGTTTCTATCTGAATTCTCATGCCATACATCGTCATAAAACCTTTGTTTTTTTCTACCTTCTCTCCATGCATAACTCTCCATGCATGTTTAGGAACATAACTTTTTTTATTAAGCCATCAATTAAGGCACTTGGCGATCTGTTAGGCAATTTCTATAAGAAAAAGACTAGTTTAAAGCAACAAAATTACTCAGCCAACAGGAATTAAAAACGCAAGCTCTCACACATTTTTGGCATATTATTTTGCAAAAGAATGAACCCATCTTTACTATACACACTAAAGATACTAAAGATATAACTATACAATTCTAAAGGGAAACTAAAGATACAACATTATATTTCAACAAAATGTTTAGAAATCAGATGAAATCAAATGTCAGCACAAACACGTGTAACTTTTGATAGAATGTTACAAACGATCTCCATCAGGCTTCCATCAGGTTCCAATGTGATTATATAAACAAGTGGGCTTTTGACTCTGATTTTGGTCGCCATAATGAATGAAGATGTCTATGGAGATTGGCAGGAAGGGAATAACGGGTACTAAGGACTTGTATGACACCTTGCACTCTCCTCTGTAAAATGAAGATCTGAACTGGACTGAACGACCTGTTGTAATTTATGGACTTTATGCTGCAAGTCAAATGTAAGAATTCGCCACTTTAATTCCAGCTCAAAAATATTGATCATCTAAGTAACACCAATATCAACTTTACTTTACAAAATTGACTGCTCTGTATTGGAACTAACGCGTTAGTCATGGCCAGTTTTTGCACATTATTTTTACGTACTAAATCTTGTTAGTTGCCATAAAACTATGCAAATGTTGGATATATCAGAGGTCTTATGACCAATTGAAAATAATCTGCTACAGCTATTTTATTACTTTTTTTACATTAAAGATTTATCTTTTGTAACGTATCTAACATCGCAAAATGAAATGAAAAGAGCTGCTAACGATCTGATTTTTGTATCATATAATATCATGTAAAAACTAGGGTGCGGCCCATGCTACTATTTTCAGTGGCAATTTGGCCCGCGGGGTCAAATGAGTTTGACATCGCTGAATTAGGGTAAAATATAATTGTCGGTTCGGTTGGTAAAGAAAATTTTATCTTTTATGATTAATATCTAGCTTTCTTGGTTCATTATTTTCGAAAAGGTGTGGCTAATTATCTGTCAAAGCCTGCCTGTACCACTAGTGGGGGCTTGGCTTTCAGTGACTTATTGATTACCCATAGCAGGAGAGGAGTCAGTCCTACAAATGGTCCTTTCGGGGCTTGAACTCATGATGGGCGTGTTGTTAAGTTCTGCCAATTGACGACTGTACAACGAGACCGGCCTTGTTAATATTATAGGTTGTGTAATTAGTCGAAAGAACCATACTCCAATGTGCCCAATCGGTATCTGTCACAGCTATTTCTTTGCTTGTATAAAACTGAGAAATTTAAAGTTTATTCAAATAAAAAAAAGTAAAAGATTCTTTAATTGAGTAAAAATACATCTGTTTCTTGTTGCTATTAATAACAGCCAATCTTAGATATGAAACCAGAACTCTAGATAAAAAGCTCGGGAGAGGTTTAAGAGACTTTCTGTAAACATGGTGTATGGTTAAAGTTAATCCTTCTTTTTTTGGCATTTTTATGCAATCTTTTAGTATATATATATATTATATTTCTACTTGTACAAAAATAATGAATCAACACAACAATGGTAATGGTAATCAACATACAATTGCCACATTACTATTCTAAAAATGATCATGAACAATAGATTAATACAAGCGATCTAAATAAGTCAAAGAATGCAATAACGTAAAATGTAAAAAAATGTCCCAAATATAAAGTTGTCAGTAAATCTTGTTGTTGATTCTTCAAATAAAAGTGTTTAAATCCCGTTAAAATGTTCACCCTTTGTAATTTTACGATAAAATCCGAAATAACAAAAGCCATCCAATGAGCGATAGTTTTCGATCGCCTGTGATTATAGAAATTTCGGTTGGAAACAACCGAAAAATAATCCCGCTCTCTGTAATTGCCATGCTTTACTCTATTTTTTTTTGTTAAGCATCATTTAGTCTAAAAAATCTTGGTATTTTTTTAAGTAGCTCAATTGCAACGGGGACCTAAGCAGAGCAAGAGCTAAATATTTAGTAAATGAAAAAAGAAAACAAAGAAAAAATAAATTACATACAGTCTTTCCCCGAGTTGCGCGAATAATGCGTTCCGGAGACATTAGTGTCACTCGGATGTTCGTGTAAGTCGAATATCACGTTTTACAGCCAAAATATACTTGATTGATCAATATTTTTGATTGAATTTAGTTCATTGATGTAATTTATTACTTATTTGTCTAGAATTATCTATTTATCTAGAAAATTCATTCATTTCTGTCTTTTTAGTGATTTTAAACTTTTTAAAAATTTGCAAATTATTTTTCATTTGACAAATGATTTAGAAAATTGTACTGATTTGACATCTGAACTATCAAAAATAAAAATTCGTGTCACTCGAGTGTCACGTAACTCGGGGAAAGACTATACATTTATTTTTATTCTTTCCATTCTGCGGTCGACAAGGATTAACATGACCGAACTAAACACATATTTGATCAATACGGACTGAAGATCGTTTAGATAAACAAATCATGATTTTGAATACTCTCCACTAAAACACTCTGTCAGTATGTTACCAATTGTCTAAAAAAACTTATTATTTACAATAAAAATTCAGTTCTTAATCTACTGCCTTCCTTTCGCTATCTTTGTAAATCCTTAATCTTCCAATACCTGTAATTTCACCGAGTCAGAAGCACGTGTGAAAAATGTTAATGCTCCACAATCACATTAAATGCCAAGCCATAGCTAATGCGTAAGATAAGGGGAACGGAAATAGCTCGATTCAGTATAATTCAGTAACAATGAAAAAGTTCCCACCATAAGCTGATCGTAGGGTCTAATTTGCTGTTGTATAGGTGTTGGAAATGATATCGGGCAATTAAAATGTTCAGTTTCTCAATGCATGGAAGCGGCCGGACTACAGAGTGCGGATGTCATTGTAACAGCAGATGCCAATCTTATTTTATGGCCTAGTGATTTGTTCTATTAAAAGTTTACATTATTGATTTACAAAACGGCGTGAGGAATTTTTTTCTCATTCTGCTGAATTAATATGAATTGTAACCAGGGCCAGTTAATTAATTGCAGTTAATGGCAACATGAAGGTTGCAATACTGCGTAGTGTGAGATATTAGATATGTGTTTTACACAAGACAATTTGGCTTGTAAATAAACTAGTTGAGGGCGGTCCCGTGGTACAGGCGTCTACTCGAACGACTCAATAACATGCCCATCATGGGTTCAAGCCCAGAATGGACCGTCCTCCCGTAGCAAGGATTGACTATCCGGCTGCGTGGTAATGAATTAAGTCTCGAAAGCCTGTATAGGCCGGCATGTCCCCGTTGGACGTGTTACGCCAAATAGAAGAAGAAGACAAACTAGTTGATTGGAATGTTTCGGATAAAGATAAAAATTATTTTTCAGGTCCCTAGCAAGGAGTTTAAGGCTACGAGCTCTATTTAGCACGGACTTCAGGACGACGGAATTTGGCTCCAAAGACCCTTTACTTCTAATGGTTAATGCTTATAGCTCTTTATACAATACTGTCGATCTTAATGTTAGTGTAAATAATCTTAAAATGATTCTTCGAGGCACATATTGACGATCAAAAGCATTGAGTTATTTATTTATATATTCATTTACCGTTTTCACTTTCGTCATAGTCTGTTTGTAATTCGTTATCTCCATGTTTTGTATGATGTCAATTTCAGTTAGGTCCATTGTAGTCAGTGCATTGAAAAATCGAGAATAGTTATGTAGGCCAGTCTAGGCTAGATGACGAAATTAAATAAATATGAAATATGAAAAAAATAAAAAAAAGCATTCATTTTGCGCGAGACAAATAGAACTGTTTAGAAAATTGAGCTACATTAGCGAAAATTCGCAGAGAGAAAGTCGCGAAAAATGTCAAACATACTAAGAGACACGCAATGCAATCGTAATATTAGAATACAAGTAAAATATTAGAACGTAAAATTTCATCTTTTTCCGACCTCTTTTTGCTAGTAGATTTTGCAATTAAAAAGGGACAATCCGTTTTTTTCTTTAGAATAAATGCCTCTATCATATAAACTCAGACACTTCGTTATGCTACTCCTGCTATTCTAATTCTCTTCTCTTTCTGTCTTTATGTACTCCCCTTACACTCATTCTCTCTACTGAGATTGGCTAACTTCAACAGCTCAACTACAATTGTTACCAAGTAGTACTAACCTATCGCTAACGAGGAAACTATCCTATTGCTGTTGAATGCAACGATTGTTCGCCACTAATTAGAATACATCGATAACGACTCTTGATAAGCAACAAACAAACCATCGCTCTGCTCTGCTCGGTATGAGTTTTCCCACACACTTTTCTTACTTCACTATTGCTAACCAAACCCCTAACAATCGTGTTCACCGGAACGATGATATTCATCGGGCGCCAAACAACAACGGAAAATAGAACCTTGACTCTCGTCAAACTAACGCCGAGTGTGGTTGTGCCTGTTGCGAATTTTACATTCACCACTTGTGGGGCTGTATGCCTCCAATTAGCTCCCGAGCTGATGGTAAAAAGCCCTGAAATCGTCGAGTCGGAATCGCCGACCGCATCCAGGAATGAATGCTGAAGCATAATCGGAGATCAATTCTCGCTCGGATGGTTCTTTCGCCAAATGGTGTGTAGACTTTACGGCACTGCCGTAAGCCCCAACGGAACAAACCTGTTGGGTTGAGCTGAGCAAAAGATCAACTTTATTTGTATTTTTTTTATTTCGGACTAATCTATACGGTACCAGTTTGGACGTGTGTGTGTGTGTGTCTGTTTGACTGTAGCTCACTACGCCCCGAACGGATTGCCAGCATTAGACAGCTGATCGAGTATCGCCTTGTGTAGGTCCTCTATCTGCTCGTAGAGATAGGAATGAATGTCACCGGTTCCCGAATGATTGTACGTATTGCCGCGATTGTCGAACGATGCAATGTTGCCATTCTTATCGATTTCGGCATAGCTCTCAAACTGCTGGCCCGGGAAGTTGGACGCCTCGGTGGTGACCGTCTTGGCCGTCGCCTTGCCCGCTGGATCAAGGCACTCGCGCGTGACCTGTACCTTGTTTACGTCGTCCTTGGTGGAGTTTTTGACAATTACGCACTTGAACGATTCGGCCGGGCACTTGAGCGTGTCACAAATAATGGTACCTTTTGTAATAAGCGAATAAATGGAAATCATTACAAAACATCGTTCATTTACACAATTACACACACACACACACACACACTTTTTGTTCTTTTAGAGGCCATTTTTACAGCACTTACCATTTTCAATTCGTGCGTTTGATTCACCGCTTAGCGTTAGTAAGCTGCTCAGCTGACGGGGCGATCGGTTAAGCGCAGCCCCTTCCACAGCTGTTGTTCCGAAGATGGCACAAACAGCACACAGTGCCACCATCATAACATGCCTTTTTGACAACATTTTATGGTTTACACTTGCTTCTAAATGCAACACTACGGTAACACAAACGGACACTGGCGCAAACGTTCAGCACGGCCCGATGTAGCAGCTATCAACAACACCTGAACCTGACGGACTGAGTCGAAAAATGATCACAGGCGTATGCTTTAAATACGCTCCAGCAAGCAGACGCTACATTCGTGGGAACGAGAACAAATGCATCGATTGTTGTTCGGCTGCTGATACTGGCAGTTATTTTGGCGAACAACTATGAAACACTCACGATTACACGGCCGGGGCTACACTGCTGTGACGTGCGATTAGTGCATCGCTGTTTAACTTTAACACAATTATTGTTTCGCTATTAATCATCACGGAACTTCTCGGAGGCTGAGCTTGAGCGACCTGGTCGCAACCACGCTGCACGATCTAATTGGATCCGTTTAACCGAGCTTCCGAATAACGCACGTCCGTCTGTTGATCGCTCACGTGGTATGGTGCATCAGCACATTACGCACGAACACACGCCATGCCATGCCAGAGCGCAATGTACTGAACAAATGACCGCAAGTTTGCAGATCAATCACTGATTGCTAAGCCCGGAATAAGCCCGAAGAGGACAACTGAAGTGCGGAACTGAACTGTTCTACATCGCGATCACTACACTGCACGATCGCGATGCTAGGGTACGAGTGTACTACAAACGCGCGTACCAATTCTCAGCGTAGCATTGGTCCTGGTTTCAGATAACGTACCGCTTGGTTGATAAGCGTTAGTTGCTTCGCGGAAGAAATGTGATGGATAGATGGATGGTTTGAAGCGGTTATACACCGCAGCAATGCCCGTAGCATTAAATCATTGTAGTTAGTAAAAAGCATACGTTCCATTAGTTACCAAAGGTTTCATCAAGTAAACAACTAAACCCATTTGCAGCGACACAAGTTTTTTTGTTGTAAGGTTAATAGCTTTAAATCTTGGTGAGTTTGTACTGTTGTCTCTGCACACAGGTTCTGATTACTTTTTGATGTTTTGACCTACTACTTTTTGATCGAACCTACCCGATTCCGATTCCGTGTTCGGAATCAATTCTGGTGCCGATTCCGATGCCGGAATCGATTCCGGAGGCAATTTCGGAGTTGATTGCGGAGCCGATTCCGGAGCTGATTCCGGAGTAGATCCTGGGGCCGATTCCAGAGTTGACTCCGGAGCCGATTCCGGAGATGACTTCCGAGCCGATTCTGGAGTTGACTCCGGTCAGAATCGATTCCGGAATCCGGTCAGATTCCGCGGTCAGAATCGGTTTCGGAATCGGAATTGCCCTTGGAATCGCTATTTGCCCCGATAACGTAATCATAATTGACTAAAGAATTAGAATTAGCTCCGGAATGTGAATTAGTTCTTGAATTGAGAAAAGAAGTTTTAGAAGCGAAATCAGTCCGGGAATCTCCATGAGAATGGATCTTTTACAAGTAAATTTTGATTTTTTTTGCGGTTATCAATACGTAGTATGATTGGACCCAAACGTCGGTCCAGTGGCGATACCGAAACTGACTCCGTTTGGAAGTCGATGCTAATATAGGCTTGGAAGTCGATGCTAATTCCGATTCGAGGGCCGGATTCGATTCCGGAACCGATTCCGATTTCGAAGCCGATTCCATAACCGATTCCGATTCCGGAGTCGATACCGAAGTCAATTTTGGAGCCGATTCCAATTCTGGAGCCGATTCCGGAATCGATTTTGAAAACTGACTCCGGACCTACTATCTGGAATCGATTCCAGAAAACTGCGGATCTAGCCGGAATCGATTCCGACAAAAACTTCATTTTTCTCACCATTACTACACGGTCCTTTGATTGACTCCTGAATCTTTTCCAAATATGTATTATTTATCCTGTTTACATTTACTTTAAGATGTTGCCAAGCTTCTGTTTGCAGATATTGATGTTAATTTATATAATTTTTATTTCAACTTTAGCGTTCAATTTGATAGGAAATAGGCCAGTTAGGATGATTTTACTTTTTGTTTTAAATTATTCATTTAATTTAAGCTAATATGTCTACAATAATACCTTGTGTGCAACAAAAGTGTGTACTTCCAGCTGTGAATTCGATCAGATAACACACAAAACCATGCGTTAATTTATGATTCAAATGAATTCACTAAACAATACACTTTTCCATTAACATGCAGGCAAAAGCAGTAACAACAACAAAAAACATGTTAGATTAATGCTGACATATTTTCCCATGCATCAATATTGAACGTGTGTATTCGTCATGATACCGGTTCACATTATGCAAGATCGAAATCGAACCCGGATTAGAGTAACAGCGCTACCGGAAACAGGTTGGTTGATTTTGTGTTTTAATAAACCTTTAACATTTCATGATGTCTTTAAATAAATCAATTATAATAGTACCACAGCATTTTGACTAACGAAATGAACGAAAGATTGCTTAAGGAATTATCATTGTGATAGCTTTTGTTATCCGCCAATACCGCTAATGGAGCATTATCATCATTTTCATTTTCAAACCCACAAAAATAGACAACTTCTCGATTCGACCTCACCCCAACTCACACTGGGAATCCATAATCCCGATGGTAAGCCTATGCATTGGTACCCCTCTCTAGCTCACCGATCAACATTTGGCAGCGAAATGACGTACAGTGGCGGCGTGTCTGTGGCTTAGAAGGATTTCATAGTTGGTGCGAAATGTTGTGAAATCAAAATCTACATTCCACACCAACCCACCCAGAAGGAGAAAATGGGTGCAATCCATCCATCTATCCATACACATACGGGGAACCTGCTAGATACCCAACCACAGGAATGCACTATGCTCTCTCGCTCGCAGGGAAATATGATCCGGGCTAGTAAAGTGGAATGGTACAGCCGAGGGCGAGTAGAGTACGGTAATAGTAGTTGAGGTAATTTGACATCCGGTCGGAAACCAAGTGGTGCGAGCTGCCTTCGAAGCGATGTGGGTCGGCCCCCGTTTTGGACCATCGGTGTAATCCCGTTCGGCAATTATCGTAATACGTTCCGGTGTTTGCGTACCCTCGTTGGGAAGCGCTAAGAAGAGATGTATGAATTCTTTTGGCTCGGGCCTTGAATCGTTTCTTTCAAGGTCAGGAATGTAGCGATTGGGCAGAGGTTTGGTATAGTCAGAAGCATATATCGAACCAGTTCCTCTGACATACATCGATCCTTATGGGACATATTGCGAAAAACTTAGGAAGGAATGGATTTTGTTGAATAATATAAATTAAATATTGACAACAAATGGAGCACAAGCTTGAAATTAAGTTCTCTTTTTAAAGCACACTAACTTCAATGTTTCTTTAGAAAAATTGTTTAAGTAACAATATTTAAAACATAAGGAAAACCTATTTCGATGATGTTTGTATCAAAATATTATTATTTTTTAAATGGGAATAATGGAAGCTTATGTTTGAAAAAATCTCACACAAGATACAGTTTTATGTCATTAACACTAGGTTTACGGGCATCTCACATATACCTATCTAAACGAGCACCCTCCAAATTGACTAGTAGATAAGAATACGTATTTAGATAAGTAAAAATCATGAAAAAAATAATTTAACACAATTAGGTATGTATTGTTTCGCAAGTTTTGGTGTCCATAGAAATTTGTCTGCAAATTGCCAATTTATTGTGATAGCTGTCGTTTTTCCACCAACACATGGGCCGATATCTTTTTGATGCCACATTTTACCCGTTGCCGGACTGAGTTTCGAAGAACACGAGTAATAAGTTGGTTAGCAATTCCGTTAGAGGCCACTTTAGTTATATCACTTATTAAGATTCTTAATAATGATTCGTCGATGATACGATAGTTGGTGGTTAAGAGTTCTCGTTCACTCATATATTTACTTTTGTAGGAAAAATAATACAACTAAACTCAATAAAAGGGAAAGCGGAGCAAAATGCACCTTTTAAGGATTATGGTCTGTATCTTATTGGCTAAATAATTTTTTTTGGTGCGTTCCCATGATTTTTTGGCCGTTTTCCAGAATGTTTTAGTCCAATTGTATTGATATCCAATCGAAAAATACCAATAAATTATGGGAACGAACCAAAAATCTATGGGATACGACCAAAAAATCGTGGGAACGCAAAAAAATCATGATCGATACTTCATGAAAAAAATCGATACTTCAACGTCTTATTCATAAAAAAACAATCAGAAGTTTACGCATTAATAACAAATATATATGTTTAAAATGAATTTTAAAAATCAACGTCAAAAGTCGTTAAAATGTATTTTGCGGGGTAAAATGGTCTTCCTATGGGGTAAAATAATGGTCTTATACGAAATGTCAAAACACATCAATACATAGGGGCAAAATTGACCACAACATTGAACTTCAGGCTTTATTTTAAGCTCTTCCATCACGGTAGGATTGTGAGAGTAGACATTTAAGTTTAGTATTAAAGTGTTTTGTTGAATAATTAAGTCAAATGCTGTCATCGTCGATATAGTATGCATGCAACAATGTTTTACTTATCTAAAGCCTTATATTGTTGCGAGCTTAGCTTATACCATGACCTCATCATGTTGCTCGTGTCAAAACATACCGACCATTTTGCCCCAAGCTGTAATGTAATGTAATGACCATTTTGCCCCAAGTGAAACATTTTACAAACTTTAACTTTAAAAACTTTACATTAAATTAAAATGGTTACTTTTTCACGTAAATCATAGATAAATATCATGTGTACGGATACACATTCTTTTTTTTTCTTTGATCGAAAGTTAAATTCTTACGAAAGCTTAATTTCGAGACGGCGAAAATTACATCGTTTTGAGCAAACATTTTATTTGTGAATTTATGCAATTATTTTGAAATATTAGGATATGAAACGCTCATGGTGGGCTTTAAACATTGTATTTCATGTTTTTCAATCATTAAAAGTCATTATAAACGTGTTAATTTGCCAATCCGTATAACCATTTTGCCCCAGGTTCCCCTACTAACTACCGTCAATTTGGCGGATTGCATAGAGAAAGGTATATGACATGTATATTTCCAAATTTATGAAACTTAATAAAATAAGAATTATGCTAGAAACTCACATTACTTTGCAATATTTAAAAAAAAGCTTTAAAGTTAAGATTCCGTCAGGTTTGGCAGCTTAATATTGAAGCCATAAGTGATGTAAACATAGTATTGCCTTCTTATTATTATAAATTCTTTTAATTATTATTGAATTTGAAGAACAGATAGCAATCAGGATGTTTTTTTTGTGCACAACAACAGCTTGAAATACTCTGGGAGTATTGTACTTACTTTACACTTTACATTTCATAGCATTTTAAACCGCTTTAAAAAAAACACACAGCTTCCCTGTGGACGATGCTGTTCCGGAAATGTTAGCTGAACAAATTGCCTGAAACGCCACGACCACGACTGCGACTATCAGCGTTTACCGTAAACTGTAAGTGAAGGTGAGTCAGCCCCAGAAAGAAAGCCACTACCCGCCATACAGTGGATGGTCTTAGAGCAACAACAGGCGACTGACTTGCATACAGCTTGCGTGAAGATATTTCCCAGCAAGACGTTTCATTCTCATTGTTTGTTCACTTTTCTGTGGGATAGCAGCAGACAACAAAATAGAGCATAACGACTGTGAAACGATTGTCCCCATGCGCCATATCTCGGTCTGATGCTGAGTACTACCGAACCCGAGGTAGTGGCAAGAATGTGAAGCGCGAATTTGTCCGCACGCGGGGAGTGTTTCTCCCTAGAGAGAAATTTTGGCATTCTAAAAGCAATAAAAGGATAACCTGTTTCCGGTAAGGTTCAATTATCAAGCGACAATAATAATACCACCAGCAAGACCGTCTGCGCGGGGCTACAGTACAGTACAATACGGTGCCTGCATGGGCAAAGACGTTATGAATCTCGATCCTTTCGGAGGACAGTTTCGTTTCGTTAAGTCACACTTTCTTCACAAGAATTGCTGTCGGCTGGGTGTTTTCTTGTTTCTTTTTCCTTTTTAAACATCGTTTCTTTACACTCAAGCATTGCGCAAGCATAGGGTGGTTGTACTGGCGACTTCCCGCGTAGCGACCAGCGAGAGTGAAAATAATGGATCGCTGGTAGCTCGTGGCCCGAATCTGGTGAAATTGAATTTTAGGATCAAAGAAAAGTACAAACAGCAACCGTGTTGGGTATCGGTATTGTTTTTCCATCGATTTCAAGGCCCTCGCATGATCGGCCCACTCGCTGGACAGTGAAACTGATCCCCGGGGAGTAACACTCAATTGCAGAAGCACTTCCTAATGGCCGTTGCACGGAGCGCATCGTCTGGCTTTCGTCTGCTTTCTTTATTCCTGCTTACGATTCCTGCTGCTTCTTCACATGAAGACTGTGCAAAAAAAAAATGGTAAAAGCATTACACTTTAAAAAAAATGTCCCCCGTTTTTCGTGTTCACTCTCGTTTGCATTCATGAGCGAACTACTTTGTGACTCATAAATAAGCAACCGGATTATACGGACTGTGGCAGTAGTGGTGGCGGACAGAAAACGAAAAGCACTGATTTTTATAGCCGTAAGATGTTCGCAAATTTGCTTCGGATGGGTATGCTGTATGTGAAAAAAGGGATGAAGCGTGCCGTGCAGAAAACAATGAATGAATAAAAAATAAACAAATAAGCCAAAAGGGGGTACACACAATGCGCTGCGGTGTGAGAAAAGAGTGTTTTCCTAAGGGTACGACCTTGGATGCTTTCGGAATGTGTTCAATATTTACAAAAGAGTGCACATGAGCTGCAAATTTAAACAGATCAATAATGAACCTTCATTAATGTCGTAAATAGTTTTAATGATTGCTAAACATAAAAATCCTAAAGTGAAGGTAGGTCAGGTCAGAATTAAACATAGCCGCACTATAGCCCAAGTTAATGTGTGTCAATTAATTACATTGAGTATGAGTAACAAGAGTCAGACAACGTAGTATTATGCGTTCATTACAAAGCAAAATATAAAATGTATGATAAAAAAATGTTAAATTTTCATCAAATTGCTTTAAAAAAATCCACCACCTCCGTGAAGGGGAGCGTTTCCGCGTACCGTTGCAATCTGTCATTTTGTGATAAATTCATTGCAAGAGACTCGTTAATTAGTAAGTTGGAACGCTGCGATCGCTGTTAGTTTCAATGTTGGCATGGCAATGGTCTCCCGCAATAGTGTCCATATCCTGCGACCGTACGCACGATCCTCACCCAACGGAGCTGGATGGATCACATTTCACGGCGGGTTGCGACGGCGATGATGACTGTCCAGCAACTACGAACTGACTCTCGACACAGCCAGTGCTGCAAAATGTCATGAGTATCACGAGATTTTCACCAACGAAAACAATGAACATATCCGTGGTAGCTTGATGCTCATTGCTGATACTGAATAAAAATGCGTCATGACATGCCGAACGCGACATGTGAATTCTTGAGTCCAACGCGATACTCTGACTGACAAGCTTAGCTTA
>AXCO02000574.1:0-48733 GCA_000473525.2 Anopheles melas | reverse complement strand
TGGCTGGCTGGAGATGAAATTTCCCGCCGTGTGTGTGTGTGTGTGTGTGCGTGTGGTGCGCACATGGAGAGTCGACCCCCCGCAATGGCACGGCAAGACGAAGGTGAACGGGCAAAGTGCAGCACTCTACCCTCTTGCTTTCCCATCACCCTATCACCACCCCAACTGCTCCCTTTTCCACAAAGGACGACATTTCAATACTGAGTTTATGGATGCTGCTTTCCCTGTCGCACTCGCGGCCATGATGGGGAGGGTTGTCCGTTTTTCGATTTTTGGCCACTCTTCTCTTCAGAGAAAAGGGAGGACATGGCCTTTAGTATAAACTACATGCATGTGTGTGTAGCCATGTACCATTCCGGGAGTCGTTTTAACCGTTTTCAATCGTGCTTTATCGCTTTCTCACTCATTGTCTCTCTCTCTCTCTCTCACCTTCATACACACACACGAGCATCACACAGGAGTCGGTCGGTCGTACATACGTAAAAGGTTTCGCACTCGAAACACGGCAAGGATATACCGGACGACCAGGGCAGCGTAATTGAAATCCTGTTTGCTTTTCCCTTCCCTACCCTTTTCCCTTCCCAACCGCTTTCTCACACACACACGGTTTCTTATTTCCATCCAATTTTCCTCTCTCTCTATCTCGTCGACCGCGAATGGGAAATGATGAAGGATTCGCTGGCCGCGCGTGGGGTCGCGCAGCCACCGAGCGAGTACCTTTAGCCATCGGTGGAAAATGGAAAATTGTTTGTTTTTGCACCGCTTCGCCCTATCGTACCCCACCCCAACCAGCCCGCTCCTATCTTGCCCCCACAATCGATAGTCCATTTTCTTCGGGAAACGCTTTTCCATCTTATTTTCAACTTCACCTGAGGCGCATACCGTCCACCCGTTCGCAACCCTCTCTGCTGCTGCTGCTGCTGCTTTTCATCCCCTGTTTCAGCCCAAACGGGTAAGCCAATCAGCGTACGGCGGTCAGCAACAGTGAGGACGATGTGTACGTATGTGAACGCCGCACCGTGCCGCACTGCCACGCCACCTACCGCCCACTAACGAAAGAAAATGGGGATTTGTGGGCCGTGTGCGCGCGTATGTGTATGTGAGAAAGGGGTTGTTCGCATTGCGCATGCAAAATGTCCTCCGCCGGTTTGGTTTTGGAATGGTGGATGGGGTTTGGGTGCTTTGAATTCTTCCCAAACCCAACCTGGGGAGGGTGGAAGGGGGTTAGTGGTGGGTTTCGGGTTCGGTTTGCGCTTGTGTTCGGTTGGATGGCCACCACCGAACCGGCCCGATGGACGATGATGTCGATGTGTCGATAAAATGGTGGCTCTTGCTCCGTGCGCTTGTCACACGTGGGAAAAAGGGTGGAAAGGGTGAACCACCATGCATATAAACGAGCCGGGGTTAAGGGGAGAGGGAAGGGGGGGGGATCTTTATATGAGTCTTTGTTGTTGAGCGATGGGCGGGAGGTGAGGTGACTGGCTGGTTGGAGGTTGTTATGTGAAATAAATGAGAAAAGGATTGAATATTCTGCCACAGGACATGAAACATCACGAACCAGCGGATAATGGCTACGGCTGGACAAGGAATTTGGAATCAATTTTGTAACAGGCTTTTGGGTGTATAGCATAGCATGGTATACTAAAATTCATAATTGCAAAAGATTTCTATTAGGTGTGGTTTTATAGTACAACATAGTAAATTTATATTCATTTAAGTAAAGTTTGGGCATGCACCGACTCTAGAATAGTTATATGCTATTAGTTATATTGATTAATAAAGACAATTTATCAACTAGTTCAAGCTAAAAGTAGGAATTGTTAAAATTTACATTTTGTAATTTTATTCTTTATTCCAAACATTCCTTACATTATTTTAAAACGAAAAACTTCACAACCTCAACAATAGCAAAACCTGCTTTAATTGTTCCTTTGCTCTTTTCTTCTGTTTCCTTTTTCCTCTGGGCTTACGATAGTCTCATTGCGTTCTATTTGGTTTTTCCTTATTCGCTAAATCAGAAGCTAGTTTAGCTTAGTTGATATCAATAATTAGTTTGAAATATTCATTATTTAGCCCTTATGGCCGGAACTGAATAAAAAAAGAAATAATAATTAAATTATAATAATAACAATAATAATAAAAACATTATGCATATGATATAAAATTTCGTGTAATCGATACAAAATTGATTACCATATTTTAGTGTGTACTAAAATATACTTTTAAATTTAAATTTTCTAACACAACTTTGTCCATATTTCCCACTTGATTCAGACCAAATTTAATTTTGTTTGTGCTTCTAGTACAAACGAATGGAAACCACCAGCTTGACTTCGGGTTATTTTGGTATTATTGTAGCTTTATCTTTTGACCTCATGCTTAAGTGATTCATTTTTATTAATTTGAATAGTCATCAATTTAAAGAACCTGTGAGCTAAATTGGTTCCTCAGTTTTCAAACCTCGTTCTTTTTACTAACGCATTTGCTTGGCAACACTCCTTGCTTTTTCCAGTAATATTTTTGTGAATACCCATGCATCAGACCTTCTATATTAGTAATCGAACGTAATGTCACAAGTGTATTTGGAAAGTTATAACTACTCGTGTATTACGACCCCGCTGATTTTGGGCGGAAATATTTGGCTCCCATGGTAGAGGAGCTAAATACACATTGTTAACATTGTGGCCTCCTTAAGCAAGATCAGAACGTCCTGTTACTGGAGAATTATGAGACAGAGCCTTACCCAGGCTTTCATCGCGTACGTTTGTGGCGCTAATTGCGAGGCAAAGACATAAAGAAGAAATCAATTTCCTTAAATAAAGAGATCTACAGAACATTTACTTCCTTTTTGCACTTTCAAAGGATTAAAATTGTTCCGATACAGTGACGAAACAACCCAGCAGTGATTGGTCATATCGCCAACTCATGTTTGAAACGAACGATCTGCAATATCAATACGTCATCTTCCACCTCATGATGAGATAATTTCCTTATTTCCCCACAACAGTCACTTAACGCTGAAAAATCATCCGAAAAACAAGCTACCAAACCATACATCAACGCACGAAACTGTGCACGTCGTTTGCAAGCGATTCCAATAAAGTAAACCATTCGCTTCTATTCTGGTCCTTTTTTATGATTCACAAGTCCCCATCCGATCCGTCGTCCCCCAGCGTTCAGTTTTTACAGGCAAAAGTCCGCGAAATGACATGAAAAAATAATCTCAGCTCGATTTGCGAATCCAACCCATCATCGCCCATTGACAGCGTATTACCAGCCTGTTCGTGGTTTCCTTTTTTTTCGCTTTTTACGTGTGTGTTTGTGTGTGTTTGTGTGTGTGTGTGTGTGTGTGTGTTTGTGATGCGTGTTTCATAGCCTGTCCAAACAATCAACAACATTTTCCCATTTCCTGGGGGTTTGGTCGCAGCTTCCATTTTATTAATATTTACTGCCAGCACATGGAACGCGGCAAGTCGGGACCTTATCCCCGTGCGGCCACCCTCTGCCTTCCACGTTGACCAGCAAACCGTTCCCTCTTTGCAGACGGGGATGGAAAATCGTTCTTTGTTCGTCGGGCCATGCAAGATCGCGCTTTCCAACCGTTTTTTTTCCAACCGGTTTCTTGCGCGGTACGGAAAATTGCGTACGTCCACTAGATTAACGCCATAAATTAGTGTCGCGACCGTCTTCGGCGTACCCATCACAGTGCCTTTCCCGCACAGACAGAACGGTCCGCTGGATCGCTGAGATCCACATGTGCACCGGCATGTGTCACTCGAGAACGTTCTCGGTACTTGTCCCTCGGGGTCTCGGGTGCCGCCAGTTCTTCACGGTCGGTGGAAGATGTGTAGAAAAAATGCGTCTTTCTTCTGCCCAGTTCCTTTGCATCAGGCGTCGCCGTCATCATCATTTCAATAAAGCCACATCCGTCGTTCTCGACCGCGTGTGACCGCGCGGGTCCGCGTGCTTGACGGCCAGAAATAGCACGACCGTGCAGCGACAAACCCCCAACCACGGTCCGGTTTTTCCTTGCCGGCTTAGTCTCTGGTCCCAGGCCGAAGACGATAGGAGGAGAAGGAAAAAAAGGCAAACGAAACAAAATGACTCCCTAACGTGTGCAGGCCACGGTTTTTCCGTTTCCCTCAACAGGATTTAATAAAAAGAGGGCAAACAAAAAAAGAATGGTTCAAAATGTGCTACAACTGCACAAATCCGAGCAAAACGCTTGCTTTTCTTTCTGCACCAAATCACACTCGCTTAAGCACTGTCCCTGCGATGACACTCCCGTGTGCGCGTGATATAAATGAGTCTTGAAATGAAGAGGGAAAGCGACAAAACAAAAAACCCTTCCCGACTGTCGCCGAAGTCTTGGTGCGGTCGCGGTGCATCGCTATTTGGGTGCATTTTTATGACCAGCCTAATGCACCAAGCGCTCCCTAGCCCATGGTGGCCAGTGAGGGAAAATGCGATCAGCGATCAGCTATTTTCAGCCACCCAATGTGGTTTTCTATGTGTAGAGTCTCCCGCGTCCGGTAGCGTGCGCCACCGTAGTGGGTAGCGAAAATGCACCGTGCGGACCCATTTGCTGCATAAACAGTCAGCAGCAGCAGCAGCAGCAGCAATGGAGTGTCCCCCTGCAAGGGTGCATCCCAGTGCGAGGGAAGAAAGATAGACCGCTCTAAAAATACGCATGGCAGTTGTGATGCGTCCGATGCATCGGTCGCTCAAGTGTGGCTCGCTCGCTTGGGAGCGTTTGGGAGCGAGAAGGAACGCAAGGGACACGGGGAGGTATTTAAAAATATACAAGAAAGGAGAAGGAGGGAAAAAGGAGTAGCAGGGGGAAGGAGAAGAAAAAAACATACACGCACGCAGCATAAACATAGCGTTCGCCGTTGAACTTGACTTTCGATTTTTGGTGCAAACGGTGCAACGCGTTTGTCGGTCGGGTATGGGTTTTTGGCTTAGTTTCGTGTTTCCGAGTGGTGCGTTATGGTTTTCGTTATGTTGGTCTCGTTTACGCGTTTCTTCGGTTCGCTTCTTGGGATGATATTTTCAAAAACAGACGAGTTTGTTTGGATGTATTGACCTGCATTCGGTCGATAATTGTGTGCTCTAGTTGACGCTTGAGTTAATATATAGTTCAGCCTACATTTAGGAGTTTTGGATGAGTTTTGTTTATTTCATTTTGAGAAAGCGTTCAAGGGCAATCAAATGTATTGTGCCTTGATCTTTTGCTCGATTCTATAACTTACTATTCCTGTGTAAAAAACAGCTTTTTGATTTTTAATGCAATGAAAACGATCAAAACTTCTCGCTACTTCATCGCCATCCATCCCAACGCATTTCGCAAATCGTTTATCATAACTCTGCCTCAAACGTCACATAGAAGCAACACCCTCCCGATCAACACTCGCTCACAGACACAAACACACACACACACTCACAATCGGCTGGTCGAAGATTAATGATCGCTTTATTTGAATCGAAATTCGTTCGTCCAGCGCATCGCAAACATCATCGCGCGACCAGCCGTAGCTCTGATGATCCTGGTTGAGAGTGGTATAATTTTTTCCGCGTCATTTATCACAGGACGAACGAAGGACAAAGAGAAGGCAACAAAAACAAAAAATCGGGTCGCCAGACGGAAACGCCACTCGCATCCTGCCCCGACATTCATTAATATTTGCAAAGTGCACCCTAACTTTATCACCGGTGTATGCAAAAATGAGCATCGCCCAGTGTGTGTGTTTGGCCCGGGACGAAGGAGCCCACAAAGGTACGATCGGACCGGCACCCCGCAAAAGGTAGACCGGCTTCAAGTTTCGCGTCCCTCGCGCGTTGCAAAAAGGGACCGGGGACGCAAAGCTGAACCAGAATAAATATGCGATTGCATCGTATCGGGCCCCTTTTGGTCGATTGAATTCGATCGATTTTGGGTCCGAGTGTGTGTGTTGCGTTGCATTGCACATACTCTCTCTATCTCTCATTACAGCAATTTTGCGACTGACGTGGTCAGCAATTTTGCCACGTGCATCCACCGCTTGCAGACGCCGTAAGGTCAGAGGTGAGTTTTTTACCACCGGCGTATGGCCAACGGTTTTGCAACGCACGAGCTGGGCGAGTAATGTGAAGCCCGAAGTTTGGAAGGGCGATTACTTGGAATTAAGCATTTTATTGATGGATTTTTGCGGGTCACGATAGAACCCGGTGGGTTTTGGTGGCTGCATTGGCCAACTGTCACGCGGCAGATCGTTTATCGCATGCTATTGTCCCTGTGGCATCCCGTGCGCTGGTCAGCTGGCTGTTGGGTACGATGCGAAGCTGATTGGGAGGGTTCGATTTTGCTAACCGGAGGTGTGTAAATTGAGATGGACAATTTGAAATATTTCATTTAGTTGGTGACGGTTTTGTATTCTATTTAGTAGTTTATGTTAAGATCCATCGTTAGATGATTTTCTTGAACTCGTGTCATAAATTTTCCAGTTATTATAAATTGTTTTAACATCACGCATCTTCTCATTAAAACCGATTAATAACGACCTGCAGAGGGGTTCACCATGGGACACGAATGAAGCTTATTAAAAAAATGTGCCTAACGGTTTTATTGCAGCGAATCAAATTGAATGAATTGGCCAGACTGGCGTGTTTTTGTTTAAAAGTAAAAAAAGAGATACCTTTTCATAAACAATTCATTCAATCCTATGTATGACGAAAAACAACCCATTTTTGTCATATGAAGGGATAGTATAAAAAACAAAAACAAAAAATCACCATGATACAAAAACAAATCACAGCCCTTAAAATGCATCCCCAGGTACCACCGTTTACAGCTAAGAAAATGACGGCTCTTATGGAGCTTTTTTAAAATCATTCCTTAAAATTATCTGCCTGTTTTATGTCATGTTGGCAAAAAAGGGCTTGAAGGAAAAAAACAACAGTAAAATAAAAATAAAACATCCCAAACAATCTTGCCCCGTCTGCAACAATGAAAAGCCAGCCGGCGTACGATCGTGTATTACGATCTAATTAATTATGTCGGAGATTTATGCAAAACCCGTAAACCGAGATAGCCCTTCAACCGTCAAGGGTCGGTCGGTGTGCGTGTTTGCGCCTTGAAGAAAGCATCTTTTTTTCGTCTATTTTTGTTTTCTGTTGTATTTTTTTTGTTGCTTACACATCATAAAAAATGTCTCTAACGGTCGTAAAGGATTTTTTGTTGCTTATTTTTTGTTTTGGAAAACCGGTAAGGATTAAAGGGTTATCAAGAAGGGGTTGAAAAATGCTTTAAAAAAAATGACCGTTACAGGTTTTTTTTTCTTGAAATTGTTGAGATGCCCAGAGATCGGTTAAACGATATGATTGTGACAAAAGGTAGATAAGATAGTTGAAACGATAGCTTGCCACTTTGCTGCTCACAAAAGAAGTTACTTATGGAAATTTGCAGAAGTCTCTTCGATCATAACTTTCCTTTACCTTCCCTCAATAGTGCAAATTTCACACTCAATTTGTGTTGCTTTACTTGTTAGCTGGTCAAATGGATATGTTTTTGCTGCCACTGCCTTGTTATCCTATAGCAAACATCCCTCAAAAAACAACCCACCGACAAAAAAGGCATCCCAAACCCATGAATAAACATATCAATTGAACTGTCCGCAAATGAACTTGATGTGCAATTGATTGTCGTGTTTTTTGTTGTTGCTGCCTTGTACTGCTCATCTATCTAACAAACATCGATTGCGAACATACTGGACGATTAGGAGGCGCACGCACAGCGATGCACTAGGAGGGTGTTGGAATCCCTTTTTGGAAAAATCCATTGCACACACCCCATCAAAACCGTCCAGTAATCCAGAGTAATATGGCAGACACACACCCCTTGGGCATACACTGGAACCGTGTCCGACCAGCAGCTTTTTTACGTAGCGGACATGATAAAAAACACACTCACACACATGCTTGCTAAACAATGGGTAATAAAAATCGGACCACAGGTCGAGCCCGGTGGACTGCGGTGGACTGTCAAACGCACAATGTGGGTTGAAGGGAAAACTGAACGAAAAAAAAGAACGAAAAAAAGAAAAAAATGCACCAATCAATGGTATCATATTTACATCAAATTTATTTGACGGGATAGCTCACCACTGGCAGCCACGGCGTAACACGAACGTCCACCGGGTAGTTGTTGTCGGTTGTTGATATTTTTATGGTGGTCTAATTGTTTTCGAAGCCTCGAGCTGTCCGAGGATCCGCTTACCCATTGCAGGATAAGTGCATGAAACTGTGTAAATATCTTTTTTTTATTGATTATATCTCAGCAGCCTCTTGCGGGGAGGTTTGATTTTATTCAGGCCACACGGACCTGAATGGACCCGGTTGATGTGAAGCGGAGATTTCATGCTACCCTGTGAAGGGGAATACATATGATCGTTGATTGAGTTGTTTTATTGGAAAAGCCTTCAATACGATGCTTTATTTATTAGACTCGTTGCCATAGAAACGATGGTGCAGTAAACCGTGGTTAGATTGAGCTTGTTAGCGTGCGGGGCTGATAATAAGATCGTTAACTCCAGGACAACGGTTGACAACTTCCTTCCGTACAGCTTGCACGCGTGGAGAGCGTTCAATGAATCCTTTTCATTTGTCTGTAACACGTGGTTCTTTCTCTCTCATTCACGTTGGAACTTTCAGTTGAATTATTCAGCTGCATCCCGAACTAATCACAGCTGGGCTGAGCCGCACTTCACAGACAAGCAGCTCACCTTTCACCCGCCACACATCGTAAGCGGGCTTATTTCCAGCCAACGAACGAACATATAATATGACAAAAAAAGCAAATGTCTTGAGGAAAGCGATGAACAACACACACTCACAAAAAAACAGTACAATAATAAAAGCGCGCCGTACACACGTGATGATCGAAATTTGATACGACCCAAGCGCGCACCAAATGCCTGAGATGAAAAGCTGGGAAGCAAACCGGGAAAGAAAGAAAGGTTTGCTGTGCAGTGTACAGTATTGGAATTTTCTGTTCATTTCATACTTGGCACTGGTGTTTTCTTCCGTTTTTTATTATGAGACTCAGAATGTGTGATGCCGATGAAAGCAATTTCTTTTTTGCACGTCCCGGCCGGTCCGGTTACGAATGTGTGTGCGCATCCTTTCGTTTGCACGTCCCGGCCGGACCGGTTACGAATGTGTGTGCGCATCCTTTCGTTTGATTTGCTTGGTTCTAGGGTTGAAACCATTTTTTTTTGTTCCATAAGGAGAAAACATAGCCAAATGTTCGATTATTTCCTTTAAAGCAAACTAAAAAAGGGAAAGGACACTTCACGAATCCAAAGAAAGTCCTTCTGCGGTCAGCTTCTCCATCAGCAAGCTGCAGCGCTATTGCAGTCCGATCGCAAACGATTGCCAATGGGTGATTTTTATCAGCTTACGTCAAATTTGAGTGAGAGATGGACACGGGTAAAACCCCTCATAGGGAAGGATTGTCAAGGTGTCAAAATAAAATCATTGGTCTAAAAACCCCCTCCTAAGGGAAAAGAAAGAAACGCAATCCGCATCAAACAAAAAAAAAACGGATCATATACGAAAAACTGAAGAAAAACAATTTGCAGTGATGCATTCGTTCAGGTAGGTTGCAATCCTTCGCCGGAATTGGATAATAGAAGCAGCTCCCTGCAAGAGATGGAATTGGATTAGAAGGTACAGATCTCGCCAGTATCGCAGGGAAAAATGATCCAGTAAAATAGAGCGAGAAAGAGAAACTACGCAATCGAACCCGCTCAGATGGTGGCGGAACATTCAAAGGGAACACCACCGATGCGGCAATGCGTATGCGTGTGTGGGGTATCCCGAGCCAGTAAGATTGCGTGGAAATCCGAACCGAAGAAAAAGGAAGAATCCTCTTTGGTGGCTTAGCCGGGCGGCGAAAAATGGACGAAATCCGGAATGGGTTGCATCATTATCCCTTTTATGGGCAGTCTAGGGCTTTCGTGTCGCTCCGCTCGGTCGACAGCGGATGGTGCGGTGTGGTGTTTAATTTTAGCAGAAGAAAGACCCAACGCATTGTGCAATGGGATGGTTTCTGGGTGTATGGCACGGCCAGCAGCGTGCAGCTGTCAATCTCCGATCCGATCCGATCCAATTCTCCTTAGTAGCCGTCCGTAAGGTTGGCGTTGGGTGAGGTGAAAATCTTGAACGCAGAATCCTTTGAAACGATCGTAAGAAAACGGTGCTGTGTGAGGATCGAGCCGAACGCCTTGACACACGGACGTGTAAAGCGCGGCGACGGTGCTGTACCACATCCTTCGACCCACATTTGAAATGGATAACGCCTGCCGGCGAGCTCGAGATCGCCATACAGCGGATGCAGCGCTCTTGAACGTGTCACTCGACACCAGGATAATTAAGCGAGCTCGATGTACCGACAGCCCCCGAACCGGCAGGGTTTTGGTGGTGGTGGTGGGAAATCCTATAAACAGGATGCCAGTACCAGTGCCCGCCCGAAAACGGTGACGGTCAAATCCAAAGCCCCGGATCGCATCGCGCACGTAAAGAAATACAATCCACACTACACACACACACACACTAACGGCAGCATCTTCGTTGCGGGAAAAGCGCATCCATGTCATGCACATTAAATGTTATGTTTCTCCCGCACCCAACGCACGCGGCTTTCCCGCGGCCCGCGTCTCGAGAGGGCACGGTTAATGGCGTGTACGATGCCGGTGCCGGTTGCACTCCGCGGGGACAATGTTTATGCGTATGTTAATTTGAGTTTGTTCGGTCCAAAGATTGCTCTGCGGGGTGGGAAAATGTAGGGCAGTGTGGGCAGGATTGCTGTTCGGTCCCTGCCAAGGACCAACGGAAAAATACGCACGAGCACGAGGCTGTACGCGCACACATCTGACATACCATAATTCATCGACCGTCGAGGCGCGAGGCTGTCCCGTTCGGTGTCTGCGGCATGAACGTGATGAGAAGCGTTTGAAGATGCATGCGATGCATGGGAAAGAGAATGTGGTGAGTGAGTGAGGGAGGAAGGGTAGTAGGTACAAGGTTTCTATTTTAGGAACAACGCTTCGACGTTTGTATTAGGCAGCAAAGCGTGGTTAGTATTAGAAGGAGCGACAGAGTCCTGCGAAGGACTTTCAAGCTGTTTTTCGTATAAACTAGCTTAATTGGTTGATATGGTGAATATCGTGGTTGGTATGATCAGTTAGTCATGCAATGTAGAGAATTAAAAAACTTGAAAGGTGTATCTCTTGCAAGATATTTGTTTGGAAAAGCCATTGAGGCTTAGATTAAAAGTTCATAATTTGTATGAAGTATGGATTTTTGGATATCTTTGTAACGAATTAGAGAAACAGCTTCAAAATCGAGAACAAAGACATCAGTTATGATTCCAATAGAAATACAAATAGTGTCATGATGACAACTTCATTTAAAAATAGACTGGAATTAACAAAAACTATCATCAATGACACCATAAGAAGTTTCATACAATAAAACTCCCTTATACTTCAGATGAGTCATTGCGATCATGTCCTCAGAGCCTGAATATCTGTTTGAGAACTCAAAATCAGGTCATAGCTAATAACTAATTGAAATTGGCTCTAATAAGCTGTTCTGGGTAATGGCTACTGAATCGACTACAATTATTTTGTATCCCGAAGGAAACCGGCCTACTGCCCGCACGGTTTCTCTTGAAAATAACACACAGAGAAAAACAACACATTCTGACCACAGCAAATCTTGCACCGAAAACCCCGCGTCCGATCCGACACAGCCCCACAGGGCAGTGGCAGGAAATGCCGCATTAGATTATAATTAATTTGACTTTTATGCAGTTATTACCCACACCTCGAGCACTATCGATCAAGGTGTGCACACGCGCTGTGGCGTGTTGCACAACTCCCCCAAACCGCCCGTGCACGGAAGCGGTCGTAAAAACCGTCAAGCTACTGTGTACAGGTACGTCACATCTACTAGGGGATGATCTTCGCCTCGGGGAATCGGGGCAGGAGCGCGATCGTAAGCGCTTCGGTCCCCACTCGAGTCGATGTCTGACAAGGCGGCAGATGATAGCAGGTTCAGTTAAGTCGTCAAGATCCGAGCACATCATCATGCGACCACCTTGAACTTCACGTACACGTGCAGCTACCAGTGGATGGGCGCATCGGGCACTGTGAATGCACAGGACACCTCGAGCGTTCGATTCGTTTCGGGGTTTCCAATTCCACTGCAGCCATGTGGCTAGGTGCACCAATCCTACCACGGCTCGGAATCGGGTAATAATCATTTAATTTCCAATTTAGCTAATGCTAGCCAGTGCCCTGCCGGAGCGCAACGTCGCCGGTCATTTGTACGTTGGACGTCTTTTATTGCGCAGCTTGACTGTGTACGACGGTAGCTGGCACTGTTTGTGGCCTGTGGCGCCCCGTTTGCGATCGTGGTGGTATTTGCGCGAATCGATCCATTTGAAAAGAGCACACATCCTTTGCGGCGCAATCGTGACTCGGGGTGTCTGCGGTGATCGTAAAGCTAAACCCACACCGACTGACCATGAGTGTCAGCACGGATGTTTATTCTCGTACAAAAGCTTCCGTTTCGTCGATGTGTGTGCTCCGAAATTGGGCTTAATTATCCTGGTGTCGAGTGACACGTTCAAGAGCGCTGCATCCGCTTCCCCGGGGGGATTTGCGTTGCGACACACACACACACACACACACACACACACACACACATACATACTCGGACTTGTGCGTGGTGGAGAAGAAACAAAAAAGAATAGTTCCTTAGGGGAGGAGCATCAAAAGCCAGGAAACTGGAAGCACTGGTTCGTTGGCAGTGGCCCCGGAGCTGCCTGCCGTGAAGCATGATGATTTATGCTGCTGGAAATCGGCCAACCCCGCGATCGTGATGTATCGAAAATCGAGAGAAAGAGTGTACTTTGTAAACTGGTGAGCAGGCAGCAGTTGCCAGTGCCTAAACACTGCGCGATCTGGAGCATCACGACATGGCGCTGGTGCGCAAAAAGGCCCGGTTCGACCCACGACGGCCACGGCGCTGCCCGATCGTCGAACCGATCGAAGGTGAATTATGGACGGCTAATTTTCTAATGGTGCTAAATTGAAATCCTAAATTATAGCGTTGCGGGACAGAATTTATCACACTGCCAGCTGCCACCTGATGGGGTTAAAGATCGGGGAATGTAAATCTTCTCCAGTGAGCTTTCGCGGGCATGGGTGAATGGTTTAGTAAGCAGGGAAAAGGTGTAGGAAAGTGAATTGAAAAGGTACTGTTTGGTGAAGAAGAGTTAAACGGAGATCCATTGCTTTGTTTTATAGACATTGTAGTAGATTGGTTGTAACCTCTTGCCAGAAACTGTTTATTGATCTATTTTTGAACGCTCAATTCGGAAATACTGAAGTGCCACTGAATTCCGAATGATACAAATATTAATGTAATCATCTATTTTCATTTGAACTGCATCATATCCTATACAAACGCTAATCTCCACGGGTAACATAGAAAAGAGAATTCATTGAGAGGCATTGAGATCTCAACGTGATCTTCACAGACTATCAAAAAAGAAGAAAACAAAGAAGTTAACCTAAATATTTGGACGTGTTTGGTTAGTACAATAAAATACCGTATTCCCACAGAAAATACAAACGGGGAAAGAAACCATGGATTCACGAGACAATCGCATCGAATCTTCATTTTATTGAGGGCCTGAGAGTCATCAAACGCAATCAGGAAGTGGCGGTGGGTACGTTACAATGCAAATTGTTATGCTGATTTTTGATTGATTTTTATTGCTACGTCAACCGCCACGATCGGGATGCTGCAGCAGGCCGAAATGCGGGCCACCAGAAACCGTATCCTTCCCAGTGTCCTGCCGGTTGGAAACCAACAAAACCAGCATATGCTTCCACCATTGTCCGGATCGATCGATTTACGGACACGTACGTGTTGTGCGTGATCGTGCAAGAATGTTTCGCTTTTTTTTTGTTAAAAAACATGGGCTTTGCATTGTTTCTCACCTGGAAAGGATATACGCACAAGGCTGGTTGTTGTTGGTTTGTTAAATTTTACGCAAGGATTAACACCGAAACGTCCGGGTGGTCCGTGGTTGAGTGGATCGCTACAGAAAAACCTCGGGCCACTAGCAAGCGCACCAGGGAAAAAGCGTTCAGCGTTGTGTTTTTGATTGGTTTTCCGGCCACTATTCTCGCACCTTTCGTTGTGGAAACACCCAACCATAGAACGGTACCGACTCGGTTGTCCATTGGAATGGGAAGCAATCAATAACGTTAATCGGGAATCGGGTCGGCTGCCCGGAACTTCGGAACTGCAGCAAGGATAATGCGTAACCATCGTGAGGTTATGGAAGGCGAAAAAAGGAACATTAAGAAACCAAAAAAAAAAACATCAACCACAATGACCCCTAGAGACGGAGTGAAGGATTTTACCATTTTTTGAACACACATAGACACAAAAAAAGCAAAGACACTCGACAAGCCCACCGAAAGCATAAGAGCATAAAATTTAAATTTAATCCTCCCGCCCGGCCAACACGGCACGCCGCCGATGCACGCACACACACACAACGGTGCTGCGGTGATGCATTTCGATGCCGTTTAATCGCTTTATTGTTTTGTTGACGCGTCTGTCGTTGATGATGTTTGGCGGGCAAGAGGAAGAAACAGAGGGGCCAAAGAACGATCCCGGCGATTGGCTTTTGCACCGGTGCGTGTTGTACCGTCGTATGGTGTGCCGTTGAGGGTTGGCCGTGCGTGAAATGCGTGTGTGTGTTGCGAATTTTCGATGCAGCCTTTGGCGGCATGTGGCCGCAAAAAAACGGCCTCTACGGAGGTGCGTGCTTTTGGCGGCATGCTTGAGCGGCGGCTTTTATGTAAACGCTCATAATGATCTTGCTTGCGGGATTGATGCATACGTTTTGTAAAATGCCGCGCGCGTGTGCACCATTTCTCGCCAGACATTTGGTTCCGATTTGACACGGTTTGCGGACGAGAAGCGTTGCACATAAGAAAATTTGCAAAAATACACACTGCGATCGCACAAATCGGACGACGAAAAGCTACCCCTTTCTCTATTGGAATGCTCCGATTTGTTGATGGTGAATTAACGCCGAACCCATTCCTCCCGTTTCACGCACAAAAAAAGGAAAGAATGATTTTTCGACCCAATTCCCACGGTCACCAGATGTGCCTAAAAGTTGTACTGTGTTGCTTGACAAGCACCAAGACGAGAGGAAATGCACGCCTGTTATCTGATCATTAGAACACTTGTTCTTTCGCTGTCCGAATGACCCTTGCTCGGGCCGGTTCCTCGAACGGCACAAATAGATTATTTTAGGACAGTCATCCGCCTACAAGCGCATTGTCACCGTTTCCACTGTTCCCACTATACGTGCGTCCAGCTCCGAAGGTCCGGCCAAAAGGACAATTGAAGAAAATTAAAAATCAAAACAGAACGACCGAAACGAGGGTTCCTTTTGGCTGTGTGTGTGTGCTATAGGAGCATCTACGACTATGAAAGGACATCCAAGTGTAGCGTTACAGGCAAAGGACAAATTTTACGATCACGATCCTGATCTCCTCGATGACAACGGCTACGCTCGGGATCAACCGCCCATAATCGTTCCGCCGAACAGGCTTACCTACCAACCGGACCAACCGGACATTATTTACCGAGCGAGTATAATCGGAGACACACCAACTTCTTCACGGTTCAACCACAGTGAATAATTTGCACCGTCCTGGACACACATTCCGTCACATCCGGAATGGAACGGATATTGAGCTTTATAATAAAATAGCAAAAAAAAAAAAACAGAGCGTAATTAGAGAAAGTAGCTCAGCCCGGGGCCCGTACCGAAACTGTCATTGTGCTTGGAACACGATTCGTTTTCTATTATTTTTCCCTTGTCGATGCATCCCGACCTCCCCCCCCCCTTTCGGCATTCGCTCATTGTGCCTGCCGACCGGAAATGGAAACCGGCCAGCGAGGGCCCCAGGAGCGGTACGGCGAACGGCGGATCAAATTATCGCCGTAATTCCGTGGGAGGTATTATTCGGATCGAAATTTGATCGAGCGGTTACGGGGCGCAGGATGCTGGGATCGTCCGGGTGCAGAATTCGATACAGGCGACCGGATATTGTGTCGGTGGGCGGAAGTGCAACGGATTGCGTACTGTTGGTTTGTGAGGGAATTCGGAATGTTTGAGAAGTTTTATATAAATTTAATATGATATTTTTTTAATTAAACAGGTTAACTGGTGAAAACTATTTTGCAAAAAGCTTGAAATGTTCTGTGAACCCATTTTATGCATTTATTCTTAAGCCTTGATTAGTTGCTACATTCTCACATATGGCTTCACGCTACAACGGAACACAAAAAATACAACCTTTTGCCTATTTTCCTGTACGCAATTACTGCTCAAAACCAGTGTCTGCAACATGAACACGGCCCTTTACACGGGCCTTCCCTTACCACCGTTTTTACGCTAAGCCCAACGAACCCACAAAGCCTGGCCAACCGACCGATTGTCTGCAAACAAATTAATCCCATTTATTCCGCATGGTCGACCGGCACAATCGATTGCAATTTTATTGATTTTTCCTGCTAATTTCATTCCGAGTCCCCGGGAACCAGGGCCAGGGCGCAACGAAACAGTGGCAAACACAACACACGCTACTCATGCACACAAATCCCCGTGCCACAAAACGAATTTCGAAACGTCTTCGGGGCGCTCGGGGTAAGATGCATCCTGCCCGACGCTGAGCGTAGGGAAACGGAGAAGCAAAGAAAGGATGGATGCCGACAAAGGCTGGCCAAGGAGTGTACGGGCGTATCTTTCGTGCGTAGCTACCGGATTTTGGTTGGGCATGGGCATAGGGCAAGGAGTTAGGTTCCGCCCGCAGCAGCAAGCAGCAGGACCGCCACAGGATGTTTACACAATGTTGCAACTGCTGTCGAAAGCGCTGCTGCTGTGAGCGGTCGGTGTTTCGGTAAACCTTTTAACGGGCAGTTTGTTTATCGGATTTTTGTTCTGGTGAGTGTGCGATAGATGTATGTATTTCAATAGTTTAATAATTCCCCGCTGGCGCATCCGTATGTGAGCCTTTTCGTGACGCTATGCTTATGGTGCGTTGGTATTAGCAACGTGAAACGCAAGTAACAGCACAATTGTTTCATTGCTGTTCCCCTTTTTAACGTAAGAAAAAAAAAACCTAATAACACAAAAAAGCAAGAGCCCAGCCACAGAAAACGAACGTCCACTGTACGAGGAAATTCATCAGACTAGTATGGGAAAAACGCATTACGCACCCGGTTTATGGTTGATTTATTCCTTCGTCCCTGCCCGGGGAAGTGGACGCTTAGCGCGTGTAGGATTGGGCTCGATGCTACTCCTGCATTGTTTAATCAATACATTTATTCCAATAGCGGGTATGCTAAACCAAAAAAAAAGGCAGGGTGCTAACCAATTTATTGACCACTCATTTTCACCCCACTGTAATGGGGTGGGCTGGTGTTCTGCATGGCTGCGTCACATGCCAAATAAAGTACAAAAAAGCATAAAAAACGACACTTTTGTTAAACAAATTGCATACTTTTGGGGCGGATTAGTTGACAAATTTTTATGCAAAAAAACGCCCGTTCTGTCACATGAAGAAGTATTTTAATATCCAGTTCTGATGTATCATTTGAAGAATTTGTTTGATGCGTATCCTTACCAAATGTACCAATACCTTTCCTCGTTGCCCGAGAAA
Source organism: Anopheles melas (assembly GCA_000473525.2). NCBI lineage: Eukaryota > Metazoa > Arthropoda > Insecta > Diptera > Culicidae > Anopheles > Anopheles melas. The sequence goes on along the minus strand of AXCO02000574.1, from coordinate 30,929 downwards.
ACACACAAAAATAAACAACTTAGTAAGGTGGTCATGCGAAAAATTGTTCACCCCCGTCATGCAGTCCAGGACACGATACGCGATACACCACAAACCGGAAAACGACCGTTACCTTTCGTGGGTCTACAACGACACCCTCTGCCCCTAATATTCCTTTCTTGCGTCCGCATCGTAACAAACGTGACTGCCCGACTCACAGGACACCGGCCACGGAAAGCGTCCACCAGTGCGTCCTGGTCCCTGTCACGCCCGGGGTTCGCTCCCCGTTTAGCGCCCTTTTCGCTCGGACCGATATGTTTAATCAATAAATCCATAAAAATAACATTTATTCATTTAGAATAAAGCGTGAAGCGATAGTTATTCGTTTGCGCTTGCTTTCACTTTGCTCGCGAGTGTGAGCTACGAACCTTCCCCACTCCTGCTCACCTTCCTTTTTGTGTGCGCGTTTTTCATTTGCAGCCCACAAATAGAATGAAGCAAAAAAAGAGACAAACAATCGTGTCCCTCTTTTGGCCGGTTGCGTGCTCGAGGACGTCAACTGCGACACACAAAAGCGGGACAGTGTCGCACGAGCGTCCCATCCCTGGGTGACCCTGGCAGTCCGTTCGGATCGCAATGTGCTAGGGAATGGGGGAAAAAAAAGAAATGGTTAATGGTAATGGGACCAGATCGGAGTATCGAAATAGGACATCGCGGGAGGGGAAGCACTGTATCGACATTAAACATTATGCAAATGGATCTGGCGGCGCAAGACAGGCGGAATGGAAAGGCATGGAAACCGTCATCGTCATAACAAAATCAAACAGTACGAGGGGAAGGGTAGAGGCTTGGCAGAGACCGGTGGCTGGAGCGTGTGAAAAAAAAGACCCAGGACTTCGGGACACTTACATACACGCACGCATCAAAAACGGATGTATGGCAAGTGTATCAGGAAGACTGAGCGAAACGAATCGGCAACGTGACGCGAGGGCCTGAGCGGTAGCCAGGGACGGTGTTTTGTGTCGCCGGTGGTCGATGCTCGCCACCCCTCCGGGACCATTCGACCGTTGAAATGGAAATCGATTGCAATTCGATGGCGATTTCGTTCGATCGGACGCGTGTCCGGGGGTGAGTTGGTCAGTGGCCTTTGCTGCTGCGGTGGTCTCTAGAGGAAAAAAGAGGTTTTTACGACAACAGTAAACTAAGCCGGAATATTAACACAAAAAATAGCCGAAACTTAAGCAAACTTGTGAACATATTAATTATATTTCTAGGCGTATCAAACAAAATTCATCAGCAATGAATTCCAAAAAAAATGGCTAAAAATATTACGCTGACACCCAAAAAGAACGGATTTTTAGCTATGAAAATGACAAGCGATCATGTTCTGATCGCACGCAAAGCCTGGCACAGGCAAGTAGGTCCATTTCGCAAGCTCTTTACAAGCTGAAAAATAAACAAAAGTAAACAAAAGAGCTTAGCATTATCCCTTGATCGTTTTTATTCACTGCTTGTTTTTTTTACCTTGCTCTTTATACATTTCTTTCTCAAGACAACGTTCCAGTGATGATTTTTTTCTTCTTCTGTGTCATTGTAAAATGGGTCACCCTCAGGTTGCGGAATACAGAAGCAATCAGGGATGACAGACGCGGGATTTAAAATAAAAAAGGGATTTTATAAAAAAAAAACACATATACGCAAGCTCACCGTTTTTTTTTGTGTGGACAATGCTTAGGCGCAGATAGAAGAAAGAAAATAAATTGCCCAACTCCAACCCCTTAGGCCGTTCAGAAGGGCGATCGTACGGCCTTGCGCTGTCCAGAGTTTTGCTCACGATCCTGGAGCTACGCTGGATGCATCCCGAGGCGCTGTGCATCTGCAACAACTTGAGCCTCCGTTCATGCATGGAATGAAAATGGTTCAATGGCTGCACTCATGGGTGGAGTTTGAAGAACGTCCCTTAAAAAAAATATCGTTGGATTGAAAGGACAGCGAAGGACATTCGTTTGAATTGAATGTCCTGAGAAATAAACTTTTTACAGGAAGATATGTAATTTAAGTCTAGCATCTAGTTTAGTGTTTTTTTTACTCTTAGATTACAATAATCGTTCTTGGTGCATGCTTTACATTCCAATCATTTTAATTCTTCTTCCAGAGAAAAGCACGCAAGTCCTTCCCGTTCGCGATGATCAGCGATCAAGGATCTAATTAAAAGCAGAGCCTTTTGTGTTGAAGTGAATTTGAGCGCGCTTTGTTGAATGAAATCTCGGGCTGCTGGCTTTGTGCGGCAATAATGGAGACACTCGAGAGCCTTTCCCGAGAGTGGTTCCTGCGGCTACCGAGCGGATACTCGCATCATTCAAACAATCTCATCGCGTCTGCTAACCTACATTGGAAACCACATGTTTTAACGCACACACAAAGCAAAAAACACGCACAGCGCATCAACCCACAACCCGAAAAAATGGTCCGTTATTAGAAAGAAGAAGGTCGAAATGCACACACACACAGACCAAAATAGAGGGAAAAAAAGTAAAACACATTTATACCGTTGTACCATGCAGTGGTGGACGAACGCTGTAGCGTGGGACACAGAACGGAAGATCCTTTTTCGCTTGCTTTGTTTTGGGAGAAGCTACCTGATAGCTGCTTCGAAGGACGCATTGGATCGCTGAAATTTCGGGAGCAAATTCAGTGCCCCGGGAGCTAAAACGCGTATAAACTTCATTCGCCGTCCGCCCCCGGGGAATGACCCAAAGGGGGTGGACCCGAAGGGAGGGGCCGGAGATCCTTTGCCAGCAGGTTCATCCTGTTGATGGACGCGCTTTGCCCCTCAGGTTTTTCTTTCTTTCTCTCTCTCTCTCTCTCTCTCTTTTCTTTCGTCCCAGATTTCAATCCAGATGGGTTGGCTAGGTTTTGATGATGATTTCTGGACCGTCGATCCAACCCACAACAGTTTTCATTCGTGTTTGTGTGCTTTTTTTCTTTCTCCTCTCCTTTGGCTAGAAAGCCTCACTGATGGGAAAACGCAAACGGATGCGCGAAGGATTCGCTACGGTGCGTCGGAATGAGGTTTTGGTCCGTTTTTTTTCGTTGGTGTTGCTGTTGTTGATCGAATGGTTGCCGCACCGGTTGTACCGTTAGTTTTGGGGCGAGATTGAATTTCATGACGAATGAAATGTGTGCATTCGCTCAGGTGTTTTTTGTTTGATATTATTTTGGAATCGAACGAAACAGAAAAAAAACGGACGGACAATTTGTTCGATTTTGGAAAAGGAAATGCAGTGGATAGAGGATGAGCAGTAAATGATTGCAATAAAAGGTGGGCAGTGCACGGTCCGGGTAAAGCTGGCATGAGTGCTTAGCTACGGAACGGATGCAGAAGGTGATAGAGCGAAATTAAAACCTCTTTTCCGATTAAACCGAACCACCACCACTCCAGATGGTATTCGATTAGAAGGAGGTAGGCGAGAACGTGAGCTTAGGGACCACAGCTTCCGTGTGAGTGAGCGTTGGGAGTTGATAATTATCCTTTAGGGATGTCGGAGAAGCGCTTCTGAAACGGCTCTTGCACTGCTGTATTAGATAGATTGTTTTAAAATCCCATGCAGGGTGCTTCCCGTACCAGCTGCTTCGGAAGTGTCCAAAGATGTGATTTGTTCCGGCCTTCATGGCCAGCGCGGTACGCAATGTTGTGTGAGATTTTTTGTCGTTTCCCTTCGACAAGACACGTATGGGTATCATCATCACGGCAGTTTTTTTTGCTGGCTGGCTGTCACTCCCGGTAGTGTGTGCCCTATAGCTACGTTGCTCTCATTTTGGTCTAGGCTTTAGGGTCATGTCATAGACACTCAAAACCCATCGGGAAGATGCATCGCTATGCGTAATCGAAATTCCCTTGGAGCGAGATAAAAAACGCACACACCGGACCCCTCCCGTTTTTGCGCTTTGGTAAAGAAGATCCGTGGTGGAAATCTTCGTGCCAAGGAAAGCAAACGGTGTGTGTGTGTTTGAAAAACGATTTTTTCACCGTTTCTCACGCGACTCAGTGGAGTAATTTTTTTTTTATAGGGGAATAAAGCATCAACAACAAAAAAAGAAAGGAAGAACTAGTTTGTACTGATTTTTTCCCAACTTCTTTCGCGAGGGACTCTTACGCAACCCAAGGAGGGGTGCGCTTTTTTGGCTGCTCGTCCTTTGCACCGCGTGCTGCCCGCAAAAGGAACGGTTCCGTTTCCGTTCCCGTCCATCCGGGAGCGCATCTTTTGCAGCCGGCCCGTGCAGCGTCCCATGCACGAACGCATCTGATGGGATGGTAATTTTTTTCTCCTTCTTTTTGTTCATTTGTCCCCTTGTGTTGGACTGCAGTTTTCCTTGCAGCAGCCAAAGGTGTTGGGATTGGGCTGGGTGAAGAAAATTGATGACAAAAAAGGAGCGGGCACAAGAGGGGTTTTTTATTCTATGGGAGGATACCGGACAAAGGCAAGAAGGTTTGATTTGCAAATCAGTTCGGTGGTGCTGTGCAAGGATGCACTGGGGAGGAGGGCATCTTTTGGGTTCGAAGAAATGGCGTGTTTTGTTGATTGAAAATTAGCAAAGAAATCATCTCACCCGGATAAACGACTCACCTTTCCCAGCTGGATGTTCCCGGACTGGCCGGGATGGGTTGTGTGCGTAATGCCACTGGATCGTGGGAACGGACAAATCGGGTGGGTCGTTGCTAATGCTGCAAATATTTTGTACAGTGCAGTAAAATGCTTGACATGGATGTTTTAGGATTTTTTAAATACGTTTTTTCTATAGTTTTGAGTATTTGTGATTGATAATTTTCACAGTCAATGACATCGTCAAATGAACTGTATTTTTTTTTAGATTTTAAATTAATTTTACTCTACCCAACATATTGTTCTTCGATTTTTTTAATTATTCGCTTTAAGCTACCTTCTTAGGAGTTATTTAAATTATATAAATAAATCAGCGGTTTTCAATTAGCAATCACTTGTAAACGTAAATATCTACTATTTAAGTATGTTCAGCTACATCGGGATGTAGTTTAACCGTGATTTATAGAATAGCTCTCCTTTCCGAAATATTACTTTTATTTTCATTCCTTAACCAAACCTTTTTTGTTTCGTTCGTGTCCGAGTTAAATGGAAATAAATAGAATTCTTCCACTCAAAAGGAGCATCAAACCTGACAACGTACACCACAACCACTCCGAAACGACTACCCCGTTTTTTTGTAGAACCACCGTTAATTGATTAGTTTAAAAAAAACCGTCTCATAAAAGTGCATCTTGTTGCGGTAGGCAAAGGAGTTATACAATATCTGAAAGCAAAAAAACCTCCCTACATGCACATGCACCCTTCTGAAAAAAAACGCCTAATCTCAGCACATTAACGGTCTTCCCGTGCTGCCCGTGGGCTGATGGGTTCATGGGTGTTCATTTCATTGGGCCCATTCCCAAAACGTTTTAATTTTCCAACGAGATATGGGGGCTCCCTTCCCAAATGGGCGTACCGGGGCGATGGAAATGCATGTTTCGTATCTAGTTGCTTGCTTGGCTCGCGTTTTGGTCACCAGGATTGGAATGAGTTTTCTTCTTCGTTGTAATGCCGATAGAAGAGTTTCCATTTTCCCTCCCCTGTGCGTGGCAGTGACATTGGCAAGGGTATCTTTCAATCATCGCTGACGAAGGGACCGCAGAGTGGAGGGCAAGGTACAATGCCGCGCAGCGCATCTTCGCACTTTGTTGTAATAGAATAGCGAGAAGAAGGAATAAAAAAACCGTCCCAACAGCCAGCATAAAAAAGCTGGGCAATCTGAGCGTGAGGATATTAATATGTTTAAAGGAAGTTACGCACTCTCTCACACACGCACACAGCGCTCGTAAGGGTCACAAACTTTATGAAAAAAAAACACGAAGACAAAGGAAAAAAACGCCACTAAGACCCATCACTAACCACCGGGTGAGTTTTTTCCCCTCGGAGCTCGTAATCATTTTTCACAGATTGAACGTTTTTATTTTATTTTTCGGAAGCTTTAAAACGGCCTCACTTATTCCCTCCGCTAACGTGTGTGTTGTCTTTCCCTGTTTTTTTTTGGTTACCCCGTTTTTTATCCCGTCACTCACGGGCTGTCAGGGGTCCCGGGATACGCACATTACCCACAGCTTCCAGGCGGCCATCGGAGGACACACCCGGGACACACATTCGCCGGATACATCTGCATCTGCTTTACATAATGAATCATTCGGAAATCACGGATCATTTTCGCTCGCTAATGCCGGTGCCCTGCCCAGCACCATCCGGTGCCATGGTCACGGTGCGTGACAGTAAGTAGTTGCGATGCTTCCTTTTTTGTAAATTAAATTTACCTCCCAAAGTTTCTGATAGGGCAACGGACCAAAACCTAAAACACGAAGGGGTAAGACCGATGGTCCGTATGCGTACAAACGGATACATTTCGCTATTCGTTATGGAAAATCAATAATTCTTGGCTGGCGGGTCGAACGGTGGGATATGGCTGCTGGAAACGAGTTGTTTTTGTTCGGGCAGAGAGCCATCGGTGTGACCTCGGGAAATGTGAGGAGTCTACGTGTGGTCCCTGCTAATGGAAAGGGTCTTTGCATAAAGCGACGCACAATGCTTATGCAAACGTTGAACTCTTTTGTAGCTTCTGTTTGAAAAGGGTTTAGCAAGGGATTTTTCTATGTATATGTGTTAAAATATCAATTTGATAACGTTTATGGATTAATATTCTCCAGGAAAGAGATGAAGGTTTCATCAGACAGCACAGCATCTACAGCATTCTACCAAGGAAACTTTTTCTCACTGATGTTTTTGTAACTTTGCAATTACTAATTACTAGCTTTTTAAAATTATTATTACATCCAACTCATCTAGACATCATCTATACGTTATGCCTTTTAACAATTCCAAATGTAAACTTTTAGGTTGATGGTTTGCCCGTTATGATCAACCACGTGGCTTTAAAATGTTTGTGAAAGTAACTGAACCACACGCGTCATTATCAGTAACCACCCGTACACACAAAAAAAGTTGCTTTTAATTGTATTTAAATATAAACATGCTGCAAACTTGAAACTTTTGTCCACCGCGTCGCACTGTAAACTTTGACATTGGTGTGCGGTAACACTCGCTGCCAGCGTTTTGTCGCCTTCTGCTAGAAGCACAACCCAGAAGCTGATTTGAAATCGACGGCCAAAATGCTGCGGGTCGGACAGTACGTGGCGCGTGAACGCACGTTTTTTTTTTCATAGTGCCATTCCAGCCTCCACCCCCTTCCCTTTTCCGCGAAACGATCGCCATGATCGCAGGGCCCGTCTCACAGGCATTGATCCAATTGCATACAAATTAACCTACCATCATAAATTATCGCCAAACGCTGTACCGAACGAAGAAGGGTATGACACGGTTTTTTTTTATAACATTTTTAAAACCAACCCCCATGCCCACAGCTATCGAAACCGTTGGCCAAACGCCGCCCGAAGGCCTCGGCCAAGAACCCGGGGCCGCCTCGTCAGCTCACCATATTCCGGACGTCGTTTTCGCAAGCCCAAACCCCGACTGGCGACTGATTCATCCCTTTCGGTGATCGTTAGCAGCCGTGTCGTTTGGTAATTTGCAGCTCGAAGGGATTTGCTAAACCGTCCCCTTCGATTGGGTCGGAAAGGGACACACACACACACACACACACACACAAAGCAGTCTGTGTCTGAGGTGTGGCCAAATTGTCACCCCAGCATCTCTCATAAGCTACGCGCGACGACGACGACGACGAGATGAATGAATAATTTATCCTCCACGATCGATGTACGTTACCACAGCGCGCGTTACCACCGGGCAACCGGACGAGGGATCGTCCTCCGTGCAAACAGGGGTGCGAACCCGATCGGCCACAAGTTTCGCGGGCGTCACGCACGCCTTCGCAGAAAGACGAAAACGAGGAGAAAAAAACCACGCGACGCTTTGTGTGCAATTGTTTTGTGTGCAACGAGCGCCCGCCTGGTACGAACCGGATGGGAGTGTTCTGAAACGATCGGAACGTCCCTCCCGGGCGAAAGCGCACCACTTTCCCTTTTTCGTCAGCCCTAGCCCACCCTTCTGCGAGCCATCGAGAATGAAGGGAGCATCGGAGGAGATCCATTGTGCAAAAAAACAAAAAAAAGAACAACAACACGCTCGCAGACTAACGATGATCGTCGATCATTTATCCTGCAGTGCGCGAGGGTTGACGATTAATTAAGTTCCGTCGTCCACACTGGTGCATCTTCTGACCCCGGTACGATCGGTTGCCCGATGGGTGTGCTCACCCCCGCACTGTGCTGTCGGAATTGAGTCCTTACCGGGCCTGCCCTTTCGCAATACGCTCTACGTGAAGGGTACGGAGGCAAAACATCGGAGGATGGAAGAAACAATTATTACAGTTAATCACATCACCACGCCGGGCCACGGTTTGGAGCGTTGTTGTTGGCGAAGCTGTAATTAAGGATTTGATAAAGCGTCTGAAATGTATAGCGGGCGGACGGTGTGTACGGTCGAGACAATGGGGCGTGTAGCAGCACATAGACATCGTCCGATCCACCCAGAGCGCCACCACACGCGGTGGTTAGTTCTAGAGCGTACCTTAGACCCTGGACCCTGGATCTGGAGCTGCAATGCCTCGCTGACTTTAAACTGATATTTTCCCCATTTTGTGTACCATTGCAGCGACACTCCACAGCAATCGTTAAGTAAAACGGCTTCAGCATGACTGCACCATAACGCTTAAGTGCAGCATCATTTTCCATATCCTCTGCACATGGTGTGGTTCGTGTGGGAGTGCAGCCCCGTCGACCGGGAGACGTTAATAAGGACGGAAAGCTTTTTCTCTGGACTTATTACTGGACGAGATGGATTGAGTTGTCCCAGCGCTTGTCCGGCGATCGTTAGCGGAACCGGCGGGACCGGGCGGGAAGGAAAGGGAACATGAACATGACTTCCAGCGGGCTTTCAGTTTCAAGCCCAACCTCCGCCGAGAACAAACGAGCTGTGTGTAGTCGAGACGAGACATGAATCATAAACAAGCGAGTGACTTCAATGTTATTGAAGGAAGGAACGAAAACAAAAAAAAACAAACATGAAGCAACACACACTGGTGGAGGGCTGTGTCTCTATTTAGCCCACGAAAGAACATGGGTCCAAAATAGTGCATTACATAATTAGCGAACGGGTGGACATCGGGTTTTCCAGTTCGTCGATCGGCCCACCCATTTCTCCGGGTAAGTCATCCAAAGAGCTTCTGCGCGGCGTGGATCTAAAATTGGAGCGAAACGTTCGCCTAGAGCCATGAGCCGAACATGTCAAATTGGCTGTGTGCGCCGTGGACACGACTTGTTTCGGCGAACAACTGACACCCGCTCCCAGTGGGTCTTAATGACATGTTTTCGGGCTGTTTAGAACCTTCAGCAGCATCCGGCGTTGCCATGCATCGTAACTGTCTATGGCGTGTTCCAGGTGTGTTACAGCGCGTTGCACTTCTGGAAGCATAGCTCCGGGAGACGGTAAACTCCCATCGGCTTCAGGTCCGACCGTTTGCTGTCCAGCACACCAGACAGACAGCGGCAGCCCTTGGAGAAAGAGAGAGAAAGAGGGCTAGGGAAGTGCACGACCGTTTGCACCGTTGCGAGATGCTCTTTTGTTCCAGTGGCGGGAACCACCGGTGGCAGCGCAAGTTCACGCAAGGTTCCGGTGTGCAGGTTTGCTGACCTTTTGACTGGAAACACGCTCGGGCTGTGTGTTGGCAGCTTTACAATGTTGCAGCACTCACGGAAGCAAACACACACACACACACACACACACACCTCTGGGAAGTGAAATTCTAACCTTAATTCCAATGCAACGGTATGTTGCATGCCAGCATTCGTGTGGAAGTGCATGTGGAACACATCGGACGACTGAGTTATGGTTCCGTTTACTTTAGCTCTTAACATCGTTATTACGGCCGTCACCACTTGCCCTTCCTCCACGCAGCCAATCGTCTCGGTTAAATCAAACCAGCTAATGAGAATTGGACCAGCAAATCCTTTCCCTTCTGGGTGTTCTGGACGGCGGGCGGCAACGACAGGTGCGGTGCCGATGGGGCTGGTAAGTTGCAGAACCGAAAGTCAAATGTAAGTGCATTGTCGTGACGCGTGATTAGTGTCCGTCTGCGGCGGTAATTAGTGTTTGCCTTCACTTTCGCATCGCAATCCTGGCTGCGGAACGTGGCTTACTTGGCCCACCAAAGCCAGTTAGTGGTTGTAATCGGTGAACGTCGAATATCTCAATTGGGCGTCTTTATGGTTTCAATGTTGTGCTTAAGAATAGTTATGTAGCTTTAAAAATGCTGTAAAAATTCCAACAAAAAAGCATCTTTGAATACTCATCAACACAAGTTGAACTAGAAATGATGCTTCCTGGACCGATCCGCTTGTCCTCTCAGCGCGGGAGTGGCCACCCTTTAACGTGTGCCATCTTCAGATGGCCACCACCCCCAAACCCTGTGGTCGCCGGTCGGAAAAAGGGCAGAGAATTTAAATCAAATCACGAAGTTAATGTTTTTCGCTGCACCGAGGGCAGCTGGCATGGTGCAATCCAGCCAGTCAGTTAAGCTCCCTGCTCCGTAGAGACGAGATGAGTTGCCTCAAACAAACGAACGAACGTATGCGAAATGCCTGGGAAAACGGCACTTCCAAAAGGCGAGCTGCTGCTCCAAATTCAAACCTAGATCGGTTGGTCCCATCCCTTGGTCCCGTCCCGATCGAGTGTACCAGCACGAGAGGAAGGGCAACGCGAAGCGAATGGACCAATTCTGCAATACTGCTAGCCCCGTACGAAGGTCTCGTGATCTTTCCATTCTGTGGAGTGGAGTCTTGAAAGCGAAGGCGTTCAATAGAGTTTCGCCTTCAGTCGCCTTGGAGTCGTTACGATCACGTTCAACGCCGAAATGGATTGAGAAGATCCTTTTGCTTTTAATTGATGTTCGAGAAAAGATGCTCCAAAGAATGGTTTTATGAACAATAAATATAAAACTAAAGTAATACTGGAAGAAATTAAGTCTAATTGCAGTTTAAGATCCTTTAAACCTCACTAGCCTTTTTTGGTATTCTTTACACACCCCTTGAAGCCTGGGCCTCTCCGTATCAAACGATCGATTTGCTCCGGCGGAAGACAAATGTCTAATATATAATTGCCCTTCCACCCACGATTGTATTGTATTTCTTTTCCCGTCCGCTCCACCAGCTCCTACCCCGCCATCCCATAAGATGATCTCAATCATTCCGTAAAACAAACCGAAGGGACGACCTCCATCATCTCATCCGTTCCCATCACACGGCCGCTCAAACGTGCAAAAAGGGTGGAAAAGGGTGAAATTGCAGAAGCGCTCCAAAGGCACAGAACACGATTTAGTTTTTATTTTATTTTAACAAGTTTGCACCCGTTTTGGAATCGAGCCTCTGTGTGTGTTTGTGTGTGTGAGTGGTGAGGAAGCTGTCAGCGGGGCGTTCGGTAACGGTGAAAACGGTAACAACATAATAAAATTGTTTTACCATTTCGGAAAGCAGCGACACGAGAATTCATCTTCGCCAAGCGTCGGGGGCGTAACTCTCCAGCGCTGGGTGCGGGAAACGGCTCGAACAACAGGCCACAACATAACGGCCGTACACAGCCGTCTCCGGCAAAAAGGTTTCGCAAAGAACAAAAGCATAAGCACGCGCAGTGCAAAAGCGCGGACGAGATCGGTGTTTAATTTGCATAAACACCGTTTCCCAGTGCCGGCCGATATAGGTGGTAGCGGTTTGTGCGGATTTTTGTGTTACTGCTGTGCTGCTGCACCGTTGTGTTGGTGAACGCTCACATGTTTCCGGCCATGGTGATGATGGTGGTGGTGGGAAAGCAGCGACTCCACGCGGTAAAGCCCTGGATGTGGAAGGGCGATCCAGGGATGCAGCGGAACACGTGCATGGACATCGCTCCTTACATGTCGGGCGCAGGATCGATGACTCTTCACCGTCTCCACCGTTCACATCGGCTCGACGAAAATGTTAACAGATCGTGTACGGCGGGAAAATGTTAACAGATTAGAAAGATGCCACCGAATTGTGGCGTTGAGGTGAGCAGGAGAAAACAGCACGTAGGTGGTCGGTACCACCATTGTTGACCAGCGGGTTCGAGATCGTCTCCGGTGCCTTAATTGGGTTATGCTAGACTATTTGCTGTTTGTTGTTTGTTCAATTACAACAATTGCAGCGGAAAAGATGTTGATACACACCGAGAAGAGTGAAGATTGTTCAATTCTTTCTAGGAACTGCTGTTGCCTTGCTTACCTTGTCAAGGTTTACTAAGAGATATTCATTACATTGACCAGCTATTTACTTGTCAACAATATACTATAGTGAATAAAACATATTTTTCCATTTATTGTATAAACCCGTTCAACCAAACCCAAACAATCGAGTTCCAATCAAAAGCGTTATTCACTTATTAACCAATTTCCCGCCATGATTAATTTTATTTCAACATCGAAAACACTTAACACAACAATACATCTCGCGATCACAATCGAAACATCCATTTCCCATTCCCGATCGATCTACGGGCGGGCTTCATCACAGCGGCAGCAGCAGCAGCAGCAGCAGCCGTAAAACTGTATTGATCGGCACGATTATCACCATAAGCTACCGCAAAATCCCTGTCCCGCTCTCCAGCCCTTCCTCCCTTCCAACCCTTTTCGATTTCCAATGCCCAGCAGGATGCCACACAAATGGGACAGCAATTGTCGTTGAATATTTATTGCCCACCTTCCGATCGATCGCGCAGCAGCGAGCAAGCGTTCGCGCGAGAGCTTTTTCGCGTGAACGCAAGAAATAACAAATCGTTTAACACCTTGCCTTACGCTGATCGCTATGGAGCGGGGGTCGGTGGCACGGTGAGACCGGAGACGCGCGATGTTTCGTACAGCGTCCCACGAATCATTCAACCGTTTGACCCTTGGCCGCGCACGGCTGGTCGGCTCGTTACGTTTGCGTGTTGCGTGCAGTCGTTGGTTGTCGAAGCGATGTTGAGTGTTTTTTTTTCGCTTCTTCTCCCTCCCTTGTCTTGTATGCGCCCTTTCTGCCCGACGTACGAGCGGAACGATTTCATTCAAGAATCGCTTGTACTTACCATTTACGTGTACACCCATTTTTCGCGAACGAAGAGGTGTCCAGAGCATGAGAACACGACAGCCTCCGTTGGCCCGTTCCGGCGTGACGCTTTTTTTTTGCACACGACATTTACTATGCGTTATAGTGCTTCGTGGGGCGATGATAGCTAGATGACGGCACGCAGGGAGAGACGCATTCAAAAAAGTTCCGATTTTTTTTTAAGTGTGCTTCTTCTGCCAACCGCGCGATGCTTCCATCCCTAACAAGGGCGCAACGCGAGTTTCGGGGGCGCGCGCGCGCGTAACTCGTGAATAACTCAATTCTCCAAAGAGCCCGAGGAATGTGTGGCTCTGCGAAAGCTTCCCATCGCTCCCATTTGCCCCCCGAAAAGTTCGCACAAGGGATTGGTTTCGAGGACGGAGCGAAGCGGCCGGAATGTCGGACCCATCCTTGTCTCAGTCGCGAAGAGGTGCGGGTGTCATACGGTGACATTCTCCGAGCCGTGCCTTTCGGTACAGTTCCCCGCCGAAGAATGCATCCATCACGGCACTTCGTTCGGGCATATCGTTTTGGGGGTGGTGTGCAGACGTTTTGCGGCATACCCCTTGTATCGGTGACCGGACCGGTGAAGCGATCTCTTTCCAACCCGTTCCTGTGGGGCGGACATGATTAATTGTCCCGTACCCCCCGGTTGGTGCTGAAAAGTCGCTTCAATTGTGAGTGATTGCACACGGACCCGGCACGGCACGTCATTAGCGTTTGGTTGTGTGGGGGAGGGGGGGGGGGAAGAGATGGAAATTTATTTGTCAATGCGACGGGTTGCATCTGCCTCGCGTGGACAAATCACCGACCCCGGGATGGGTATGGGGCTGAAGCAAATGCACAGTCACCGAAGGCGTTCGTTCGTTCTTTCACCGTTTCGTCCGGCGAAGCCCACCTAATGGGCAGTTCGTGCCATCGCCGGACTCGTGCAGATTTCAATTAATTTGACACCGCCAGCGCAAAAACTTAGAAACAGAGCTCGCACACAGATACACTCTCACACGCAGACACGTGCAGCATCATGACCAAGAGACCCAGATTCATGCATGTTTAGTCCAAATTATCATAACAAATTCAGTCCCAATCCCACGAGCTCAATCCTTGCGGCTCTTCTTCTGACACCAGGGAAAGGTGGTGTGTTTGGGTGGATCTGGCTGGCAGAGGCCCACGCCGTGGTCCAACGACGAGGTGATTGTGATGTGAGAATGAAAAAAAAACCCCAGCTCGGCAGAAGCAGTGAACAAACAGTTAGATAGCGGTGGTGTCGGAATAGTGCCCTATTAGAATTGGATGCACTGCCACTATGGGATGTGGCTGTAAAATTGTCACCCTTTTTTGTATATTTAAGTTCCCTAATAAGGTGAGCGCAAGTTCTTGATAGCTCTTAAGAAGATATTTTCTTATAGAGCTAGAATTTTTATGTAACACTCAAGAAGTTGGTGCCAACAGCAACAAGAAAATACAGCAATTTGGCCACCACCTGTAGATACTCCACTCCCATAGTGTGGCTGGTCGGTGCCTTACCGTTACTCGCTGATTTCTGCACGAATTTCATGACTCAAGCTTTGCCGGTACCGAAGATCTGTCACACTCCGTCCGTCCCAACAGTCAACCTGGCACTGGAAAGTGAAAAGGAAGCGTCTTCTTGCATCAGCAGCAGTTACGTTTCGCGTGGACCTCCTGAAGTCAGCCTCAGCAGCTTGGACGAGCGCTCGCACGAGCGCCAACGTAAAGAAGGTGTGCATCTTCCGCTCGTGGTCTGTTGGAAATCGTGCCAATTCAATATTTATACCGCATGTGTGTGTGTGTGTGTGTGTGTGTGTGTGGGGAGGTATATATGATCATCACCGTTCGTAGCAATAATAATGAACGAATTTTCCACCCCACATGTGTACACACACACACACATACACACTCACATGTCTCATTTGAGTTACGTGGGCGTTTGAGGATGATTGTTTGGGAATGAGAAACCATCGATTAGATACCATCATGACCGGAGTGCGTTCTGCCGTTACAGCGAACGGAGCGAACATAACGAAACGATACAAAAGACTTCAACGAGCGATCGTACGGGGTAAGGTTGTAAAATAACAGAGTCGTAGAGAGGATCGGATCCATTCCACCTACTCGATCGAGATGCACCGCGTGCGCGTGCGAGCGCAAAGAACGATGATCGATACAATCGAGTATTCCTTGTGCTTGTGCGATATCTTCTGCGGAATGGGCAACTTTCACGAGGAAATGTAATCAAAGCAGGCGCATTTACTGAAAAGGAAGGATGCTCGTTCCAGCTGTTAATTGTAGTCAAATGTAAAGCTAAGAGATGGGGTAGAGCAGAATATTAAAGTAATTTACATGGTCCGACAAGGTTTTCAGCTGACTAAAATGTTGTCCACTGTTCTTAACATTTTTCTCAAGATCAAATATACTTTAAAATGTGTGTTTCATGAGCAATTTCTATGAAACACATCAGGGACCAACTTTTCTTCATTTCACTGTCTGCTGGACATGGTAAACTTCCTACTTCGCTCTACTGAACATTAATTAAATTCATCACAACGAGCGATGTGTGAGAGCGATACAGCGAAACTTCGTCTCTAATGTTTAACTCATTGCAGCCAACCAACCATCTGGACGTGACAAAAACTGTCCCTCCAGTATCTTTCAACGAAAGAATAAACAAATAAGAACCTCAAGATGTGGCTTTCATAACTTTACGAGCCCACGACGGAACTCTTTCCAAAACTGTGAAGATATCAAAAAGCCACCGTAGAATGTCCCTCCCTAGCTGCTAGCACGGCTGGAACGTATCCTTATCAAAGAACCGATCGGCCTAACCTCATCTCTACCGTAAACCGCTTTTCCGTTTTTAAAATAACTACTAAGTACCCTCATGATTCGGCTGAATTGTCTTGAATTTGCACCTTCTCGAGGGGGAGCGAAAAAAAAGGGTAGCAAAATTAGTGCCGTTCCTTTGCGGATGAGTTTTGCAGCGGCACATTGGTGTGGAATTGTGCAAGCAGCCGTGAGTCATTTTTCTTTTGAAACCACTCCACAAGACGGGTGGTAGGTTCTCGCGCCAAAGTGCCGGGAGTGTACCTGAAGCGCCAGCCAACACCAACAGTCTGCCAGAATCGTTCAACTTTTGCTCCGTATCGCTGGTACCAAATAAATTTCGGAACCTGTTCGCACACTGGTTCCAACCGGGTACCACTGGCGGGGGGCCACCGGGGTGCGCGATAAGCGGCGATGCAAATGCACGATAACCATACGCGAACGCGCGCGCGCCGTTTGATGCGCCGTGCTTTGGTCTCGTTTTAACCCCCGGCTGTCGGCATTGTGCCCTTGCCGTACGGATCATTAATCTTGCGAGTGTTTCGCTGGGCGCAAGTGAAAGGAATCCCGTCGACGGGCGGCACGGTGCAATACTCGCCAAAGTTTGCTGAACAAACACACAAACACATACACACACACACACACTCATCGGTGGCTGTGACCGTTCCCAGACCGTGTGTCTCGGTTGGTCTCGATGGCGTGGCGGGCATCCGTCGTTGCACCAGTCAACACCCGACCCGTGACTCGCGGCCGGGTGGGTGTCGGTGATTGCGAGTGGGCAGCTGCATAACGTGACGCCGTGGGATGTGACACCCGCTCGGTGACACCCTTCGGTGCGAGGAGGGATGGCGTATCAGCAGCCACTGAAGAAGACGTATCGTAAACACGAAAGCGGCCCAAGTTCTGCAAGCCATTCGTCCAAGTGCGGTAGCTTTAATTGGAGAGCGAGTGTTGTGAGCTCTAAACCCTCAGCTAAACGAGGAGGTAGCGGAAGGGTGCCAATTAATGGGGTAAAACGATATGGCGCGAAAGCTGGCGCAATAATTGCTGGCCCGATGATGGAACCGGTGGAAATGCGACAGTGGAAATGGATAAATCGAAGATGATCCCGTGACGAGTGCGATCCGTTTTTGAAGTGCCGTAGAAAATTGTGACACTATTCGCTGATGATGATGATGATGATGATGCTACCGCTGAGTGTCATTGAAGAAGGGGTGATCCTAGGCAAGATGAGCATTGAGTCATAAAGATGAAACGATTTTCGAAGTGCAATT
This sequence comes from Anopheles melas, assembly GCA_000473525.2. NCBI lineage: Eukaryota > Metazoa > Arthropoda > Insecta > Diptera > Culicidae > Anopheles > Anopheles melas. The sequence goes on along the minus strand of AXCO02000574.1, from coordinate 13,607 downwards.
AATGCAACAGGTTAAACTGCAATCGGATTTAAATGTTTAAAATGACTTCTTGCAACGATATTGCAGGTATCATAGGAGTGGTACAGTAGGAAGGTGAAAATTCCAAGTAGTCTTAGCAGCAGCTCTGTTCAATCAACATAAACCAACGACCATTAGTACAAGAAATGTTTCTATCTTTCACTCCCAATATATAAATCAGTCGCTCTAATCAAACAATTAAGCTTAAACCTCATTGTTAACTCCTTCTAGCCTCTGCTCAATCGTCATTAAGAGTCCCAGAGGATCTCATTCACTCGTAGTGCTATTCTGTCGAACCATTTTTCTAGTATTCCTTCCACCCGCCTTACAAATCCTAGCGAAAACAAAAAAAAAAACTCGCAACTCTCCCACGCCTCCGTAAAGCCCAAAGTCATGACCTTTCATTCAGTTTGCCGTATTCGAGTCCACGGTCCCGCCATCTCATTATGTCCGGTCCAATTAAGAGCGGACAAACAAGACGGAAAAAGCTCCAAACCACCAATCGAGATAGTCAAGACACCGCGCCAGGGACTCGGGAAAAACCTGAGACTCAATCGAAATGCCGAATGAATCATTCGCAAGGGGGGATGGAGTGGCTTGAACCCATGGAACCATTCCCCAAAATCACGGATTAGCCAAAACAAAACCACAACGACCGTAGACGCCATCGGTTGGCAGTTGTTTCGACAGGCACCGGTGGCCACCACAAAGGGATTCTTCCACCCAATGGCCCACTTCTTGCGCTTCTGTACAGTACGGGCGGCTGGAACGAGGTTTGCTCTACTACAACTCCGGGAGCATTACTTTTGTTTTCGAAAAAACCCCGCTTCCAAACTAACGCGAACTTACGGTGCCATTTATGCGGTTCGAAGCTTTTATGCTCGTGAGTCTAATTCCAAACCTCCTCTGCTTCTTACCCAGTACCCGTACCAGCTTGGTTAAGTGTAAGTCGAGCTGACACATTGTTTAGGTACTGTGTGCTTATCAAAAGTCAATATCTTCTCCCAACTGCTGCTGCTGCTGCTGCTGCTGTTGCTCGGTAAATGAAAGCGAACGAAAGACTCCCCCCTTCGACCCCATGAACGGGTGCATTCTCACCCGCAATGGGAGCGGAAAGCGATGCAAGCACCACGGAAAGCATTAGCCCGAGAGGTGAAAAAATCGTGACGCAGTATGAAATTTAAGCTAATAATAAAAGTAAACACAAAAATTCAATGCAGACCCATGCCCGGCGTGAGAAGTTTGTTCACCCTCTGAAGACGACGATTGGGGAGGGCAAATTTCGCACGAGCGTCGCTGGTCAGACGCTGCTGCAGTGACGGTGATGCCCTTTTGCCGTGGCGATCCCGAAGCAGAAGCAGCTGTCCAGTCCGGTGGTAATAATCAGGCGTCATTCGCATTCCCTGCCATGCCAAGGGTACCTTACCGGGGCAGTGAAGCCCCTGAAAGCGCACGCGAAAGTGTAGTGCTGCTTCCAGCTTTGGCGCGGGAAAAGTTCAACACGAGCACGAACTCCAGGCACTGCCCGGGAAAAGTGCATGAAGGTATGCCCACAAAAAAAAAAAAACAGCGACATGTTGTGTGGTGTGATGGTGCATCGAACCGGTGCTCTGCTGCAGGTGATTACATATGCAGGGGCAGTATACATACACACACACACACTGTGGGTTGTATCTGTGGCTAATTTTATTTACTCTTTTGGAGCCACTAAATGGGCCCGGCACGATCCCGGTGGGTTGGTTTGCCTTCGAACGAGTCTTTCGGAAACGTGGTGACGACTCTCGCTGGCTTTTGAGTGACGGTTGTGTCCGACAGTAGGGTTGTAAGAACACAGAAGACGGTACGTGTTTTCTGTCAGGTTCACGTGTCATCAGCAGGTGTTATCTAACTTTGAAAGCACAGATTTTGTGTTAAATTCCCTGTTCATCTATTAGGCACGTGACCACGAGAAAATGTTGAAACGGTAGGTCGTTTTGCCAATTCCTGACTAGTACTAGCAACTACAATCTAATTAGAACATCAGATTGCAGGAGAATAACTAGAAAGCATCCTCTCCGATATGGTAAGATAGCATTCCGAAGACTACATAACGTGCTCTTAATGTTTTCAAAACCTCAATCTCTTCATCTGGAGAAATGGTCTAAATTGAAACATGCGCTTCCGTACAGGGGCTCTAATATTGAACCAATAAATTCATCACCCCAAGAAGGCTTTCGCTATCAATTATCGACCAATGATTATCAATTTCATGCATTATTACACGCTACGGCTTAACATTTACATCGTCAGAAGCAACGTATTTCACGTGAAGTTAATTCACCACATGTTCAATCTAGTTTGGAGCTCACTGCACGATCAAGTTGTTATACATTTTCCTAGTGATTTATTGCATTTTAAGCATTTTAAGCTTCTCTACTGATTAAATTAAAACTCCTAATATTGGCACTTTTTTCTGTTACCGAAACGCCACAGCAAAGAACGTCTCGATCATAACTGTTGTGTTCTCGATACCGTTGCTTCTAATTTTATGCCCAGCACCTTCCGCCCTGTGCTTCCGTCATCCGCTGACCAGCATAATCGTCGCACGGCATGCTCCTCCGGTCAGGTGCTTGGCGCAGGCCCCATTGTGCACCACACACTTACTGCAACAAAAACGATCAAGTAGCGAGTGGTGCCGAGACACCAACCGAACGCCCCCAAGCATTGGCGCTGCAAATTGATAAACTCCACCGATCTGGCCAGCCGGGCGGGAACAAAGTAGCGAACCGGTAACCGCCGGCTACAGTAATCCGGGCGCTTTGAATTCCGTCGCTCCCACAGTGCATGCTCTGGATGCATTTTCAATAACCCCAGCACAGGTCCTGTGCTGTGATGTCACGGGGGAGCTGGAGAGGAAGTGCCAGCTGAATTATGGTAGATTTTTATCGCAAGTGTTAAATATTGCACACCTTCACAGCTGGGCCCCGTCCCGGCAAGCCCATCATTATCACATTAAATTTATAGCTCACCTCGCACCTCGGTCTTTCGGTGCTTTCCCCGTGTCCCGTTCGCTGCAAAAGCGCTCCGTTCAGCCGAGGATCATACCGAACCATAATTGACGCCCGGATGGCTAGTACGGAACAACGCGGGACAACACGGGGCACCAGAAGCGATCTTCTTCTTACCAGCGCAACCCGGCAGCGTTCGTTCCGGACAACCACACCGATCCGATCGCTCGAAATAGCGTGACCGCAGCAGCGCGCCAGTGCAGCAAACGGTTGGTGGAAAGATAATCGAATTGATTGTCCCGACCTCTGGTATCCCCTCCTTCTACCCCCCCCCTTCCTTCTTCCTCCTCGCGGTCAATGTTTGTGTGTGAAGCTGAAGCTGGGTGCATTCAACGTCATTGTGCGATCTAACCGGGGGAGGCTTCGTCATCATCCCGTCGGTGCCAGTGCGTGTCGTCTGCGCGGCGGTCGATCAAATCCTCGATCCCGCTTAGCGCTTAAAGTGTTCGCCCGCGTACTTTAGGCACGAGCAGCACCATCTTGAGCTGCCATTTTGAGAAGCGCTCTCGTTACTATTATTATTATTATTGTTATTATTGGCGATATAGGCTAACGGTTTCACTAATTTTAACGGTCGTGTTGTGCACCTTGAATGAAGGTGATTTACTGGACGCTCATTCCGTTTTGTGAGCGGCCCCCTGAGCGGCCTTTTCGGATCAAGCGTTTTGCTTCATTCTAATGGCAGGTGGACTTTTCCTGGGAAGGAGCTAGAAGTGAACTAGGCGAAGAATGGGGTGCAGATAAGAGCGCTGATCAAAATCTGATAGAAAGTGCACGGAAGTCGACATTTGAAAAGTGCCTGAAGAATTAAGTATAATAATGCAAGTCAGTTATAAGTGTTTAGTGCATTCTCTTTCTTTCCGTTTAGAATTTGATTCTAAACAACATGAGGAATGTGATAAAGAAAACAGTGTTCGGGACACTAACATATCATGTTAACGAGCTTATTTGTTGTCGCAGAGTATCCCTTTTTCCAAACAGTATAACATAGTTTTTCGACACTTTGTGACATATGTCGTCACCAAAATCAGGTCATAGACAAGTAGAAAACATCGTAGAGGTCAAATAAATTGAACAGCTTTACTGGATACAGTGAAGGCCGTGGCGAGTATGCAAAGATTGGTACAACTTCATACAATTTCTTGACATAATATGTCCTCATTTACTTGTCTCCAAAAACAGCCATTTTTTCCGCACAACAACATCCATCAGCGGCAAATCGGACCAAACCCTTTCAGGCACTGAGCGATCCCAAAACGCAAAACAAGCAATTGCGTGTTGTAAAACACACGGACGAGCAAAACGAGCAAAAGACGCGCCGTGGCCGCAGTACCAGCGATGGGAAACGGGTTGGATGAAAGTGGCAATCATTGTTTGACGCGTGGCCTCGTCGCACTGGTCGCAGGCTCGGAGAGATGAAGAGAGAGAGAGAGAGAGGAGTACGGTCCATCCAATTTCATTCATATCCATCCAAAGCCGGTTCCACACCTCCGCCCGGTATTTTCTCGACAAAAGAGCGAAAAAAAAAACTACAATTCCAACGCACAGCCAGCAAACCGGGGAGAGAGCTCCAGCAACAGCAACTACAAAAAATAAAATCAAAGACAACATGTACGCATACATGAAAGGTAATAATAACAAGTCCCGGTTGCGACCCGCGGGACCAACCAGCGGAAAGGGCTGCAATGGGCGAGTGGCGAGAAAAATAGACGCTTTTATAGGAAATGACACAATGAAGTCAGATGTCCATTGTATGTAAAATAATGTGATTAAAGAGCTGGGCAAACCTGGGATCCCAAAGGGATGATGGTGGGCGGATGAAAAGACGGCTGAGGAAGTGTTGGAGGCTGTCGCGCTGTTGAGTCCGCTCCGCTTTTGACAACGTCTACGGCAACGACGCCGATGATGATGGTGAAGATGATGAGGACGGCGATCGGTTCCCTAAGTGTGTGTGTGTGTGTGTGTGTGTGCCTCAACCAGCGATTGAAAGGAGTGGACCGACGGTCGTGCTGCAACTCCACCTTGTTGCAGAACATTGTCTTGGGGCCGGGTCCGGAGCCAATCCATATCGTACACCGATCGTCATCCAATGGTCCGCCGTCCATTCGGGAAAGGCGGCCGGGACACAACATAATCGACGACGGCGACGAGCCAGGCCCAACCCCGTTCCTCTTTACGGTGGGTGGGCATAGCAAACGCGGCGGAGGTCAGAGGGCTCCGAGTGGAAACAAAAGCATCGATCGGTTAGAACTTTCGTAAGCGCGTAGGCGTTCAATGGGCTTTGGAGAACGTTTGGAAGGAGAGCATGAGTGGGTAGGTTGGGGGAGGCAGCATCCCAGAATAATGTACCACCGGTTGGGGGGCGAACTTGGGGCAGACAAAATGGAAAGGAAGAAACGTCCGAGGCCCAACAGGATCGAGAACAAGACATCGAAACATCGTGTCCGTCCCAGAAGGGTAGACAACCCAAGATGAATGGGGCACTTCACTTGACTTCAATGGGTGTGTTCGACGCCATTTGGATACACTTTGTTTGGCTTTCTCTCGTGCAGTAAGGTTTATTTTTTGTCGAAAGTCGCCTCGGAAGATCAGAAGATGCACAGGAAGTTGAGTGCTGCATGAATGAAGGATGCTCGCGCAGGAACCTTATCTCCTACCCTTATTGCCCTATACATTGCCGAGCTAATGACATCTAACGTTTCTCACGTGGACTACGCGTTGATAGTGATCGGAACTGTCTGTGAAGGCTCCCGACCCGGCAGGATTAGATTATTCTGCCAAACAATGGTCAAAATGGGTCCCTTCTATCAGCACATCTCTGTCACAGATCACCGAACGGTTGTTTGCAAACATTGGGAACCGAGTTGGATCACAACACAGTCTCCAACCAGAGCAAACTCATCCCCTTATCAGCTTGGGAACGATCGAAGCGATGTTGCAATGCCAAACGTTCGCCTGCACGGGCTTGCACCGGCATAAAAAGACCCGATCGAGTGGTCCCGTCCGAGGCTTTCCAGAAACGCAATCCTGCGATCCATCATCACCATCATCGACTGTCACTAAACTCATTGAACTGTTTCTGTCCATCTTCATCCATCCGTCAGATGCTGGTTGAAGAGGAGTTTCCGCCTTTTTGCAACGTTCACATTTACATTTTCCGCCCATTGCACTCGATGCAGTCCGTGCCCGTCCGTCCCGTGCACTGTCCCCGGGCGTACAGAATGGCACAGGTAAGCGCTGCACCGCACCGAACAGTGTTCCATTGTAGGAGGTTTGTGTTGCAATAGAAAAGCGAGAGATTTTGTTGTTGTTGTTGTTGTTGTTGTTGTTGTTCTTATTGCCGTCGTTGTTGTCGCTCCTTCTCCGGCGACATTCCTTTGTTGGGTTACGTTCGGCGGCCACGTCGAGTGCCACTTTTCTCAACTAATAAGCGTAATTTTGCTTCTTCAGTCCCCGGTGCTTCGTCCTCTGCCCGTCTGACCCGCACCGCCGGCCGTTGCAAACGCGCTGGAGGACCTTTTCGGTAAGGACCTCTTGCAACTGATGCTTATCGATCTTCGGGCACGTTGTGTGCGTTTGCGTGTGTGGGAGATGTAGTTTTTTTCTCGCATGGCATTAGTGGATTATTTCCCGCCTTGCCTCAGAATAACCCTCCACGTACCTCTCCGGGTCTTTGGACAATTGAGGCGACAAAGGAACGCATTTCTTTTCTCCGATTTCACATTCAGCATGCTAAGGCTATGGCAAAAAAGCCGGGAACAATTATTTACTCCTTAGATGGATATGTACAGCGAGCAATCCCATCATCTATACACACACACACATAGAGGATCACACGAGCTGCAAGCGAACGTTTGTTTTCACAGCAAAGTGTCATTATGCCGGCTAATAAGGACAACGATAATAAGGATTATCCTCTCCCGGGGTAAGACGATACGGCGATACAACGTGACAAGGTGAAAGCATTTTGGGTAACGTTGCGCAGGACCTTCGGAAATAATGAAGCGTTTTTTTTGTGTGTGTATGGGTTGATGACTGGCCGGTGGTCTGGCCAAGCACAACAGCGTGACATATTCCGATGGACGGTGGACGATGATTGAGCAGTTGAATTGCACGATTCAGTGTTGAAACGCGTTATGCTTTTCCGATTCCCGAGGTCCTCCCGAGGCCTACCCGAGGTATCATCAATCATGGAAATTATTGTTTCATTCGTGCCATCGCTCGACAGTGGTACGCGCTGACCAGGGCTGCTCTGCCAAACGCAATTGTCGTTCGGACAACAAAGGCAAAGTCGTACCAAACACCGGGCCAAAACGGGCCCTCACTCCGGTGCGCTGTGCTCCAACAAATCTCGCCACGATGACGTGGTGAAATTTCTGTTCAATTCTTTTCACCCACCGTGCGTCCTCTAACCGACTGGAACTAACGGAAATTAATGAAAAAAAAGTCCGCTCTCACCTTGCCGAATGAGTTCAAAAGGCCACGGAACGATCAGGCGATTGACGACCGGCGGGATTTACCAGTATCCTTAACGAGCGAATTTCAGCAAGACATGCAAGGATATGCCAAGGAGGTCCTTTGGCCGGCCAGTTATTCGATCGGCCCGATGACTTGCTACAATTTCTCCGTTCAGGATCCAATTTCGTCCGGCGTTCCTTTGCCTTCCTATACTCGGCTCGAACTAGCCGATCTTGATCATCAAGCCGGAGGTCAGAAAGGTTGGAAAATAGAATCTATATCTGCGATACCGGTAGAAAAAAGGGAATGGGATACACATCCGCATCGGTTGAGTGAAAATATTTATTCAACCAAACGGCTTTGACGCAATCGCCGCCAAACCCCGAACCAACCACTTTCATTAATCAAAAGCGCCCGAAACGGACGGGCAAAACACAAACCCCTGACCACCGTCCTCATCCAGACCCTGGCTGGGATCGATTCCCGTGTCCCGTCACGGTACACACGCGGGAGTTGCTGCGGGAAACATTGATCGCTGGCCGCTGGTTTGCCGCTTACCATCACCCAGCGCACGGATCAATTGCCTATCATCAACCACCGTCCGCGCGGCGTGGAAACGGCTTTATCGCTTTCGGTAAGCATTTGGTGCTTGCGGCTGCTTCACGCTTCACCAGCCATCAACCGGTGCTGGCTTGAGGATGCGTTGCTTCTGTGGCTTTCCGATACTCGGCAGCTTTTGCTTTGCCGTGCCGGACTCGCGGGCAGCCCAGTAATGAGTTATTATGCTAAATTGAACACCACCGGTGGTTTCTGCTGTTCGACACCCCAGGTGCTTTGGGGTGCTTACCATAATTCTGCCGGTGTAAATCGTCGTCCCAGTCGGACTCGGTCGGATGGTGAAAGAATCGATGCTGCCGTTTTGGCATCCGTTTGGCCCGGTTTGGCCGCACGGTGATGATGGTTCCAGGAGAAATGGTAAATAAATCAACCAAACTATAAACTATCGATCTTATGGAAGCCGGTGGCAGTTTGTGGCCTGCCATTTGCGAGCTGTTCCGTGCGACTGTTGTCTGCGACTGACCGCGTTTAAGCGAAAAGCTGGGATAATAGATTTACTGCCACCTCTTACCGCACCGGTTCAATTGGCGGGGTTGAGCATCATTAAACAGTGAGGATAGGCAGATTGGAGTGCGGGATGATTTAAATATGATTGTGCAAAATAGCATGTCCGTTGGGAGGGATGTTGGATTGATTGAATACTTTAAGCAATTTGTGGCTGTGGTCACTTGAAACAGCTGAATTGGTTGAATTGGTTAAATGTTTCATAAAAGTAAACAGAGGGACATGCTGTGGTTTTGTCTAAAAATTCAGAGTTTTTCATTGTAGAACAATTCCTTCTTCAAGATCTTGCTCAGCGAAAAACAATCATAATCTAAAAAAGTGGATCAAATACAGATGTTCTTAACACCTTCCAGCAGTTCAACAGCTACCGAACTATTGTGCAAGACTGCGTTTATTGATCCAATTTGTCACGTTCTGTCAAAACGTTCAGCCCAGACAAAGGTGTCTATGTATCGGCACAGTCACCAGCATCGGCAAGACGCATTATCATTATCTGCAACCGTCCGATCTGTGCAACGCGACCTGTCAAAACTGTCCCGCCAATGTATGCTGTCCCCGACAGCAGCATGTATCGAATAACGAAGATCAATCGTAATCTTGGCCGTTCGATTTTATCGACACTCTGCTCTGCACTCAACTACCTTACGAGCGATCTCCTTTCAAAACGTAACCCCTCGGAACTAGCAACGCAAAATCATCTTCCAGACCTCGTGTTGAGTGACAGCAATGCCGCACAAAAGAGCAACCCTGCAGTCCTACTGCTGTTGCAGTTGTACCGTCTGCCAGTCTGTGTGTGTATGCCATCGGGGTGGAATGTCGACGACGGTGCGGCTGCATACCGTTGCAAATTCCTCACCCAAAACGCACAATGCCTTTCACGCGAGCGAACACAGACAAGAAAGAAGAAAAAAACGGTTGCATATGCGTGGTCGTGCATTTGAATGCATCAAACGGCGCATGTTCTTGCGCACGAGTTGACACGCGATTATCACGACCGATCGGCTGGCCTAACAAAAACACACAGGCACACACCGTGAACGAAATCCACCGCTCGGTCATAAAAATTACCAGTCCTTCTGTCACCTTCACTCGCATCGTGCGCGATCGATGTGCGCCTTGAAATCATGCTCGTGAAGATGCGCGCACCTTCGACGAAAGGCGACCTTTTGTGCCAAAACGCGACCGAGAGGGAGAGGGCAAATGAACCGCAGGAAAATCGCAACACGTAACGCAGCATCGCGGGTTTGGTTTTGTTTCAGACCACACGATCGTTCACGCCGTACGCGATCAGCGTCAATTTGTAGTCGCGAAAGTATCCCACTACCCACGGCACGTCGTTTGTCGAGATATGCGGTGCAAGGGGGAACGGTGAGCTTTTTGCTCGAAAATCGTCGATGTTCGCGCCTGATGGCACAAACTCGCGTGTCGCTGTCAGCGTCGTGGTGCGATCGGTTAAAACGATGACGTTCACGATGACAACGCGGTGGCACTCTGATGATGTAACGGATGGGACGAGTGATGTGCTGTAGGTCGAAGTCGAGAACTTTCGTCTAGCTTGAAAGCTGGAGAAAAAAGGGGAAACCGAGAGAAGGATTGACCCTCCTTGACACTACGTCGCAAAGAGACCTCGCTGGTTGTGATACACGTATCGCAGCAGATGGCATGGAGAAGGCTTTGAAATGGCCCACAGGGTTTGCACCTTGCACTGATTGCCATTTCTACATTTGGGCTTGTTCGAGATCCTCCATTCCGTCCGTTCCAGGCTCCCTGCACGTTCCTCCCGTACTCACGTACCGCTCGGAAAGGGCATAGTTCCCTCTGCAGCTACCCTTTCTAATCTCCAGCACATCCCTCGCAGCAGACCCAAGGGTGACACATCGGCTATCAGCGGTTTCCCTTTTACACATGATCTCGCAGACAAGAAATAGATTGTTTGCAGAGCAGAGTTTGAGTTGCATCCCGAGGACACAGAATGCAAACGCAATGTCATAACCAATTGTATTGCGATACCGATGGCACTGCTTCGTTGGTTCGTTTCTGTTGTTTGCGACACGTCGATTTCAATTCCTATATAAATGTCGCGGCGTTTGGGACGAGCTGCTCGTGGGCTTGTTCGGAATGTCGTGCCCATTTGCCCGTTCGCCATCATTCGGTGCGGGCTGGAACGATCCCAGCCACGCTCCGGCCCTTCCAAAAGTCAAAGGGAAAAGGTCACTCTCGAAAGCAAAGGTAGAGTAGGGGACTCAATTTCAGGCTTCAGTACACAGGGTCGTGGTTTTGGGCTGGAGATCTTCTTCATTCCCGCAGGTTCAATTATCTGCACTACTTTAGGCCCGTGCGCACGCTAGCTGCTGAGCTTTATTTGTTTCAGATTTGCCTACTTTGTCCGCTTGGGATGTTGAATGTCTCATCAGCGGACGATCAATGTTGGGGGGGGAGAGGGAAGTCGACAAGCGGGAAGACGGTAGCGCACCGGAACGCGATCCGTATTGTCATCATAATTATGTCCGTCACCGCAAAGAGTCTTTTTTGCTTGCGCTTTTGTGGTGCGCCTGTTCGCGCTTCAGATAAAACCACTCACTATGAACGGGGCCCGGATGGAACAAGAAATAGAAAACTATGTCTATGTGTCCACGGCTCCACAGGCCGCCAAGTTTAGCGGTAGAAAAACGCTATCGTTCCTCCACATCGCCCGGAGACGCACTCCCGGGGGCCTCTGGACTCCCGGACTCCGATGACAATCGGTCGTCGGCGTGTCGGTAAAGCGTGCTCATACACATACATACACAGGCACACCTTCTGCGGTGCGCTATGGTCGGGCACACTTAGCGTGACCACAAGCCCGGAACACGGAGCCCGATTATGATGAGGAATGGAAAGCCGGAAAGACCTCGGCACCCCCTTTAAGACGCTCGGATGAGGTCTACCTTCGGCCCTGGCTGGACTGGACAAATTGCACTTGTCTCAATGGAACGATGGTGCTTTGTAAACGATGGTGTCCAGCTAGATGGGTCGATGTACCATCTGTCGTGGACAGTGGAAGCACAGCTCCATCAGGAACGGACAAGATTGACAGAATACTAATATCAAGGCTTTAAAGGGACAGCTATGGCGTCAAAGTAACAAGCAAAGAGTCATCCAACCGATCGAACAGTTGATGCGTAAAATAGTAGCAGCTAAAACAACAGTTAGGATCTTGTTTACCTTACCTGCGTCTTCCGCGCGGGATGCTTCCCATTCGTCGTAATTCTGGCCATCGTTCCCATCCCATAGCGGGTACATCGCGCGTTCATGGCCTATAGTTCCGTTGCTTTTCCGTCGGCACTTTGGGAAATTAAGTGGAAAATAACCGCACGACAACTGTCACTTTGTCCCACACGGCCAGGTTTCATCTGGATTTCCCTGTGTGAGCCGAGTACGGCAATCTTGAACCGTACGCTGTCTTGCCGGGCCGAGGTCAGTCAGGTGCGAACGGGTTGAACCATCGCCTGGCCGCTGGTGGAGAGCGCGGGAAATGAGCCGTCAGCCGTTGCGGACCCCAAACAAACCCTTAGAAACAAGAAATAATTGATTGTCATATCGGTGTGCGTGTGTGTGTGTGTGTGTGTATGTGTGTGTGTAAGTGTACGCGCGTGCTCGCGCAGCGCAACCAAACACCTTGGCGAGGAAAAGGCGTCAGCACCTGAGCAATTCAATCGCTGTAATTACCAATGATTGGAGTTGCTGTCCTCACCAGGCTTTGCGCGGGCACCCATCTTTGGACTCTCTCGTTCTCTCACTCTCTCTCTCTTCTTCGCATGATGGTACGATGATGACGGCTCCTGCTTGGCTCCTCCAGCGGTGATGCACGATGATGATTGCCCGCGCACGAGATGCCGTTGGGTTTAAGCGATTTAGTTCCCTTCCCAAATGAAATCGCCAATCGCTCCAGTCTTTCCAGCCAAGAGAACACCCAAACTGACAGCTCGTTGACAGGTGACACAAGTAGGCGGCGCGGCGGAGCAAAAAAAAACACCAAAATCTCCGAAAAACAAACAAACCGGCACATTGGCAGATTCATCGCAAACGCATTAGGCATTAGAGTTGGTTCAGTTGGAAAAACCACCCAAAAGGAACACGCCTAGACGCAAGCACTAATCGCACCTCATTTCTGGACGAACAGATTTTGAGGCCTCCGGGTGCAGTCAAGGAGAGCACGCCAAGGGTCTTTGAGATTTGGGGTGAGTTTTTCGGAGCTTTCGGGGACCGATTTTCCGGTCAATTTCCCGACGGCACCTGGGGCTTGGGGTTGGATTTGCGGCAAAGGTCCCGCTAGCTCACAGTAGGTGCTCTATGGAACCGTGCAGCAACTTGAGCAGCGACATCAGCAGCACCATCATCATCAGCTCGCAGGCGTCGCAGCCCATGACGTGTCGGGTGAGTCATTGTCCCGGCGGCAGCCCACGGCTGCCGAACGGCTTTTAATTGACCACGCAAATTGTAGGCAGTTTGTGTGCCGGGTAATGATCTAGCACGTGAAATAGTGTACCCATCTCCACGAGTGGCTCAACGGTGGCTGCGCTGTGGTGTGCTTGCGGATTGGAGATGTGCGTTGCTCGTGCGTTCCTCTCTTCGTGCTGCCCGCCATTTAACGGTAGGCTTGGCCGTGGACGAGTGCCCGCAAACCGTTGACAGCATTCTGCGAGGCGTACCTTGGTCGGAGGATAGAATCCCTCGATTGAGACCATCAATAATAACCTTTCCGTTTCCATACACACCAGGAAAATATCAAACGATCAGATACGGGATTGGGGCGGGAGTTTCGAAGGGCCGATCAAGACGGTGGGAAGCAGTCACGAGCAATTCTTCTTCGCCTGTGCCTGCCCTGTGTGTGTGTGTGTTCTGCAATCCTCCCGCGCAATCGATCGCGAAATACAGTGTCGCGTCTAGTTAGACTGAGGGTATCATCAGAAGGTTTGTGTT